>NIVC01003509.1:0-42471 GCA_002269645.1 Macrostomum lignano
TCAAATTTGGGTTTGATGGACATACTCTCGCGAGGGGGGGGGTGAACGCTCGGCTTTTCGCTCTCGTTTTCAAGCTTTTGTCTGCCTTTTCCTCGCAGCTATAGAGTTATCGTGGCCCTCTCTTCGATGTGTGTGTGGTAAGCGTTCGCATGAAATTGTCTAGGTAAGGAACTCGGGCTTGCTACACTTATTTGCTTGCCTCGATTCTTATAACGCAGCTGTACATCGGATTGAGTTTCTTTGGAGAGGTTAGTAGATGAAAAATGGTATTTTCTTTCGTTCTTTGTGAATGTCAATTTGGGTAGAATAGTTCCATATTCTACAGATGGTTCGGTACCTTACCCATTGATTCGTATTCGTAATGGAAAAACGGCTCTTGTTCTTGTCTTGTCTTATCTTGTCTTGCTACAGGCACTTGTACCCCAGTGTCTAGAAGCGGGAATTTTAGAGTGATTGATCACCAGTCTTAATCTCTTCAGCAGTTTTTATTAACTGTGACCGTATAAATAGTGACCCTGTTATATTTCAACATAAAACAAATACTATTTGGGCTCAAGTAGTTAACTAAATAGCAAAGGCATTATTGTATTGCTCTACCAATACAAAAGAATGGTCCTAGTCTAAAATTTAATCCATAAAATCTATGAAACTAATGGCATTACATTAAAATAATACATAGTACATACCGGTTCAAATTAAGTTTTTTAACTTACTCCGCTAGTTGCTGTCAATGCCGAAGCATCAACAATAACAAGCTGTGCGTTTAAACTCACCAAAACAGAACCGTTCGTATAGAATTTAAAGAATTTCAGCCGTCTAAAAGCCATGGTGAGGGAGAGACGACCACGACTGCCGAGCAGCGCGTGTGCTGATATAGTGTATAGAAAGGCCGCTTGTGCATGCACAGGGGTTGCTGGACTCCGGGGCATATGTGGGCAATCCAGATTGGCCGAGAGGGAGAGGGAGAGAGAGGGAGAGAGAGGGAGAGAGAGGCTTATAGTTTTCTGTACAGGTCCAAGGCTTCATTCTGGATTGTGAAAGCGCTTGCCTGCAAGACTGCTGTGTTTGCTCTAAATTTCCTGCCCAATGTGTGAGTCAGACTCAAAAGATTCTAGAATTCTAATCTAACTGGAAGTGAAGGCGGACCCCCCTCTTCTCAGGGGGCTTGGGGTTTGTGTTCCGCCTGTTGACCAAGTTTGCATGTGCGCGTGACTCCAACCCCACACTTTTCAATTCCTCTTTTACATGTAGGGTGTAGGGCAGAAAGCACAGAAGATAAGGGGAGAGGGCTTGAAATTGGTCCTTCTGCTTTGCATGGGATGACTCATTGACACCTGAATAGTAGAAGAAGGTCTAGACAGGAAACAGAAAAGGAAAATGTTTATTTAGCGTACGACAGAAGGCCAAGGCCCAAAGCGAATGAGTGGGTCCACATTTTCTCCTTTGGCGCGAAACCCAGAGGTCCTCTCTCCCTCACTCTCTATTTTGAGACTGCTCCATCTAGGGACCTTTTGGTCTCTATGTGGGTGGGTTAAGGGCAAGGAAATCTAGATCTACCAGCTGGAATACCAATTCTTGAGTGAAGATGCTCGGACCCGGACCCTAGTATAAGCGAGCAAGTGAGAAAAAATGGGGAAGAGATGAGAGAGAATATAGGGATGAAAATCACATACTATTATACATTGTCTTTTATCATACAAAAACATACGGGTACAAATGTGCGTTGAATTTCCAGTTAGTCATCGTAATTCTGAGTCTAAAGCTGTGTGTGCACACAAAGGCAGAGCTGAGGCGGTGAGTCGCATGCATTTTTCATGATTTCAAGTTCCCTGCTTTTTCTTAGCTCTTTGTCTTTGACTTTACTCATACTAAGGACAGGTAAAATGCACTTTTCCGAATGCCATGCGGACACACCTGCCGGGCCATGTCAGATTTAGCCGACTAAATATGTTCAGTCAGCTCAGCTGCGGCAGCTACATCATCTCTATTCGTCAGTAATCTGAGAGCGATAGGAAACTCAGAGCTGTTTCCCTATTGAAGTACTCCAGTATTAATGTCACCGACGTGGAACTGGTGCTAGAAGTTCTGTGGCTAGTTCTAGTTCTAGATCTCTATGGGCCGTATGCAGAAAGCTCTGTCTAGGGTAGTCCGGTCTTGAAAAGCTAGTCTGGACTTGGATTTGGTATGCAGAAACGCAAAGTTAGACCAGTCTACTATAGCAGAACTAGGCTAGCTAGACCATAGACTATAGACTGAACTACACAAGTCCGGACTAGCTAGTCTGGACTTGGCTTTCTGCATACGGCCCTATGAGTAGGGGGATAGACGAAGCACAAGCTCGTTAGCTCAGTGCTTCAGCTTTATTTTTTGCGCTTCGGAACCAAGTCTGAGTTAAAAGCAGAGACCATAAGAATTTCATTGTCTGTGGTTAAAAAGTAAGGGAAGCGATTGCGCCAAGGAGTTCTATAAGTAGCAGCCTGGAGTGGAAGCGAGTTACCTCATGAGGCGAGACCATGGATGAATAATATAACTGGATCGCCAGAAGCTCGATTTTTTTGTCCTAGCCATAGACAAGCACCAGCATCACAAGAAGCTCAGAATGCCGTACTTTCACACATTTTCACTTATCCTACTAAGTATACTTATAAATAAAGGTTTGCAGCTTCTGCAGCGGCTATTTGTCTATGTGTGAAAGTACGGCATTCTGAGCTTCTTGTGATGATGGTGCTTGTCTATGGCTAGAACCAAAAAAATCGAGCTTCTGGCGATCCAGTTATATTATTCATCCATGGGCCAGACTAGCATAGACAGAGCCATAGACATTCTGTGCTGGCTCCTTATGTTTACAATTGGCGTGGCCTCATGACATGAGGTAAAACTCGCTTCCGCTCCAGATTGCTAATTGTAGAGATCCTTGGATTGCGCATGCAAGGCTTCTAGGGATTTCAGTGTACAGCCTGGGCTTCGTGTGACTCAACTTACTCAACTCAACCCTAGCATGCCCCTTCTTCTTATCTCACTCTTATTTCTTTGACATTTCATTCTTTTCCGAAAGATGGAGCTCTTGAAGCTTTGTGGGTGAAAGCCAACTCAAGAAAGGACATAGTTCCTTCCTTCCAAGCACTCGAGAATGTCCTCCCTGCACTTTGTGCGCAGTGACTTCATCGAGGAACATTCCGACAGCAATTTTCGCCGTTCGAAGAACTTTTGCACGAAGGAGCTGACAAAAGTCGAAAAGGTGCTTGAAGGACGCACTGTCAACTAGCTTTGCTAATGCATATCCTGTCGTCAAAGCCAGCCGCTGTTCGACACTGCGCTTCCATGGCAACTGCCTTTGGTCGTCTAGAAGACATGGGAGAGGAATTCGAAGATTAAGATGATACTAAAAGATACAGAGGAACTCAAGTGGAAGGGGTGTGGCAAATATCGGAGGCTTAGCTTCATTCTTGAGCAAATCGGGCTGGCTTCTTTAGTTCAGCAGCCGACAGAATATTATTCGTCTACTTATAAAATAGTAATGCAGTTTAGATGCTCTCAGTGGATGTTTATGTAGAGTCATGGCATCAAAATGAGAACCATGGCATCAAAATGAGAATCATGGCATCAATATGAGAATCATTGCATCAAAATGAGAGTCATTGCATCAAAATGAGAGTCATGGCATCAAAATGAGAGTCATGGCATCAATATGAGAATCATTGCATCAAAATGAGAGTCATTGCATCAAAATGAGAGTCATGGCATCAAAATGAGAATCATTGCATCATAATGAGAATCATGGCATCAAAATGAGAGTCATGGCATCAAAATGAGAATCATGGCATCAAAATGAGAATCATGGCATCAAAATGAGAGTCATGGCATCAAAATGAGAATCATTGCATCATAATGAGAATCATTGCATCATAATGAGAATCATGGCATCATAATGAGAATCATGGCATCAAAATGAGAACCATGGCATCAAAATGAGAATCATGGCATCAAAATGAGAATCATGGCTCCAAAATGAGAATCATTGCATCATAATGAGAATCATGGCATCAAAATGAGACTTGACTTAGCTGCAGGGGGCGTCCGGCGGATGTAGCGAGGAGGCGGAGGAGACCGCCCATTTCGCTAGCCCCTGGCGACCAATGACTTCCGTTGAAGTGATGTCGCTCAGGGGGACCCGTCGGTCTCGCCTGCAGCGCGGTCCTCCTCACCGGCGGTGGGGAAGAAGTCAGCTGCATCAAAATGAGAATCATGGTATCAAAATGAGAATTATGGCATCAAAATGAGAATCATGGCATCAAAATGAGAATCATGGCAAATCAAATAGAGAAATTCAAATAGTCATAGCCAAATAGACCCGCATCCGCAGTCAAGGCGCAGGCGTGGCTGCACTCGAGCGGTGAGCACAGACCGGACAGTGTCCGAGAAGTCGGAGCTCACGCAGTCCAGCCCAGTGGTTGGGTGGAAAGCGGCTCTGGGGGAGCTGCAGGACTCGGACAGCAGCTGCGGAGGCGCCGCCCACAGCAGCAGCAGCAGCAGGGCGTGCGGGTGGCATGAGACCAGCGTCCACGTCGCGCACCTGGACACCCCGACAATGTGGCCAGGAGCTCCGTGCGTCCCTGCCATCGACGGGGTGACGAATTGGTCTCACCCCGGGTATGCAGCCTGGGGGAGCTGTCCCCCACTGTTGGGTTGGCGGTGGATGGCGGTTTTTACAGCGTAAGTCGGTCTGCGGAGGAGCCCTGCGCACCGGGACTCGGGTCCCCACGCTCTCTGGCCACCCGCCGCAGGCCGCAAATTGGATTCCGCCGTCTACCGCCAGTGCCCACCCGCGCAGAGTCAGCGCCCCGGCTGCATGGTGCTACGCACCCGGTCCCATTAGCTACGTCTAGCTACAATGTCCGTGACCCGAAGAAGAAGAAGAAGAAGAAGCAGGGCGTGCAGCATTCTGGCAGCTTTGGCTTGAGACCAGTTAGGACCCGTGGGATTTAGTGCCAAGCTCCCGGAGACTTGATGCAGAGCAGCAAAGCAACGCGCAGCTCTGGCTTAAACAGAGTCGCGGCTATTTACATTACTCCGAGTCACTGAGCTGTAATACAAAAAATTCAGGCAGCTGCTACTGCTACGGTGGTATCAGGTATTCGCGGCCCAGAGTGCAATATTTCTGCCTCAGCTTAAACAGAATCGCAGCAATTTTTATTCCGCGCCACTGAGCTGCAGCTCGGGAAGCTGACAATACAATTGACTATGAGCAGAGCAAGAACGACAATCGATATTTATCAGCTAGCTTCGCCCCAGCCAAGCAGAATAGGCAGGCACCGAATCCATTCAACTGTTTTCCGCTACAGTCGGAAGCCAGTTCAAGCAACCATTGCCTTGGAAAAGCTACATTGGGGTAGCCCGGCAAATGATACCATTAGATTAGATTTGTCATCGGAAGCAGATGGAATGCTCATGCATCTGCCATAATCCTTTATTATGACTTGTTCACTGCGTCATCGATTTGTTTTGCAAGAAGAATCCAATTTCTCGAGAGCATGCTAAATGCACTGGCGACAAGTTCCCTACCGGCCTCCAGCTCTAAGCGAGTGTAGCCAGCGTTCAGCTGTCCAAGGCTTAAATCGAGTCAGAAGTTAATAAAGAGAAAAGATTTGAAACAAATGCGCCATGATTTTTTTAATTCGCTTCGCAGGACAGCCTGGACTGCATCAAATTTATTAATATTTTACACGCTGAAGCGCTCAATCTTCAGGTATGCGAAAATAGACTGATTGGATTAGTGTAAAAATCATAATTTAGCTAGCTAAAAGTGCAACAAACAGGACTGCAGCTACAGACAGGTGTTGAATAGTGCTGAAGCCAGCATCAGCAAGCACTGCTGTGCCTTCACTGGAAGGAGATGCCGCTGCTGCCGCCGCCGCCGCCGCCGCTCTCCCTGGCGATGCGGCTGCCGTACACTTTGCTGACGATGTTCCAGGTCTCCACGTACCTGTCCAGGCACATGCTCACGCACTTCTGCTCGGAGGTGGCCAGCTCCCCGCCGGGGCTGGGCACGCACTTCTCGAAGCACTTCTCCGTGGAGGTGTTCACCAGCGACTGGATGAGGTTCAGCGCCGTCTGCTGCTGAAGCTGTTCAAGGATTTGGCGCTTATCGGAGTCCGACCCGCCGCCACCGCCGACACCGCTGGAGCTGAGGCTGTCCATGCTGGCTGGGGAGCTGCGGGGGTCCGTTGCAATTTGAGCTGGGGAATTGAGACTTTCGGAGCGAATGCCGAAGTAGCAAGTAAATTGGGGTTGGCGGGGATGACCAGGGAGAGTAAATTGGGTTTATGGGGGTAGTGATGGAGAGTGTACAATCTGGTTTATGGGGGTGGTGAAGATGTACTTGGGGTTGGCCATGGAGAGTGTACATGGGGTTGATGAGGATAGCCAGGAAGAGTGTACATTAGGTACGGGGTGGTAAAAGAGAGTGTACATTAGGGTTGGCGGGGCCGGTTTCCAGGGAGTGTATATTGGGCTGGCGAGGATGGCCAGGGAGACTGTACATTGGGTTCGCGGATATGGCAAGGGAGACTGTACATTGGGTTGGCGGGGATGGCAAGGGAGACTGTACATTGGGTTGGCGGGGTTGGCCATAGAGAGTGTACATTGGATTGGCGGGGATAGCCAGGGAGAGTGCACATTGGGTTAACGGGGATGGAAAGGGAGGGTGTACATTGGGGTTGGTGGGAATAGCCAGGGAGAGTGTATATTGAGTTGGCGGGGCCGGTGGCCAGGGAGTGTATATTGGGTTGGCTAATAAATAAACAAGCGCAGACACCAGAAGTCCAGTCGGCCCGGGAGAGGACCATTTTATTTTCTTTAATCGGCAGCAAAAACGGCAGAATTCCCGGCGCGAGCACACGGAAGGCGCGGACGCAAACAAGGAGAGGCTGAGATGCGCGCCTTGTTTTAGCCTCATGGACACAACAGACGGAACACAAAATATAGCAGGCCAACAGCAAAGATTTATTATCAAACAAAAAAATAAACTAACACAGGTCACAGACAGGCTGGCGGAGGCCAAGATCGACAATAAATGTACTTAAATAAGATCGTCAGAATAACAAAGGTAAGCAGAACTCATTAGATGCCAAAACCGGAGAATGGGAGAAGGGCGCGCGCGCATTTCTAAGCCAGCCGAAACTCTGACTCCCGAATGCACACCTGGGCAATTAAGCGGACACTTAACCTGCTCACGGAATTGGAAGATGCAAAGCCGACAGCTCCATATAACAATGAACTGATAAGCAATGTTTAAGCCGCAAAATAGCACAAAATAGCAATTACAGGGTGGCTACTGGGCAGTTCAAAGGGGCAAATCGCGAAATAAGAATTCAGCTAATAAAGGGCTTGATAACAGCTTCTGGATAGATGCATTATCATATGCTAAATAGAATGAGCTGATGTTTAAACTGGATCTCATCAAATACAGGGACTCAGGATTCCGAACTTCTCAGGCGCGAATTAAGTAGGAGAAAAAACTGCAAAACTGTACTAGCAAAACTTGACAAGAATAAAAATTCTGCAAAAATATAGTCAACTACTTCAGGCTTCCCTAAATCTCAAACTGCAGATCTGAAAATCTTCGGGTTCGTAGGAAATCCCCAGTTGACAAGGGAAATTCTCAACAGAAAGAGGAATCCCCAGTTGACAAGGGAAATTCCTGACGGAAAGAGGAATCCCCAGTTGCCAAGGTAAACCCTCAGTTGTCACAGGAAATCCCTTTCGGCAAAGGGAATCCCCCTGTTTCCAAGGGAAATCATTTTCGGCAAGGAAAATCCCCAGTTGTCAAAGGAAATTCCTGACGGAAAGAGGAATCCCCAGATATCAAGGGAAAACCCAGCTGCCAAGGAAAACCTTCAGTTGCCACGGGAAATCCTTTTCGGACAGGGGAATCCCTAGTTGGAAAGGGCATTCCCCAGTTTCCAAGGGAAATCCCTCCTCAGTTGTCAAGGGAAATCTCTGTCGGCAAGGGGAAACCCAATTTGGCAAGGAAAATCCACAGTTGCTAAGGGAAATCTCAAGTCAGCAAGGGAATTTCCAAGGAAATTGATTCTTGAGTGTTTGACTAAAAAACCCCAGTGCTGGCGCGAAATCCTCAGTCGACAAAGGAAATCCCCAGTTGCTATGCAAAAGGGACTCGGCACAAGCGGAGAGATCAGGGGGTCACATAAAGTCGTCAAAGTCGTCATAATCGTCGTAGCCCTCGCCGTCGAGAGCCGCCGGGTCCCGCTCGACCTTCACAGTGCCCTTGGCCTTCTTCGGCTTGCCCTTAGCCGTCTTTTGCATTTTTTGTTTCTCAGTCGCCAGCGCGCCAAAAGAAGTGGAGAGGCGGCGCAGGCACTCGGGGTCCAGCTCGAGCGCGCACTCCCTGTAGACGCCTTCAATGAATCCCGGGTAGTGCGGCGAGGTCTCCAGGCTGCGCAGCTTCTGGGAGAGCAGCCGGGCCAGCTTGTCGAAGTCCTCCTTGCCGCTCGGCTGCAGCAGGTCGATTGACTTCTCCGGGATGATGCCAGCAGCCGCAGCTGCTTCGTTGACCCCGAAGGTGTCCTTGGTGATGAGCAGGTCGGACTCCTCCTGCAGCTTGCGCAGCTCCTCCGCTGTCAGGTTCTTGGCGGCGGCTCCGCCCGCCTCCGCTGAGTCCGGAGCGCTCTGCTTTTTTCGCTCTTCGACTTCGGTTTTCTTCTTCTCCAGCGCCTCGGCCAGCGCTTTTTTGCCCTTCTTCGGCTTCGTGGAGGTCGCGGCGGCGGCCGGCTTCTTGTCGGCTAAGGCGGCGGAGGCAGCCGCGGGCGCGGCCGGCTCGGCGTCCCAGGCGTCGGGCACCTCGTCCTCGTCTTCGCCCTCCCACTTGTCCGTCTTCGGCGGCACCGACAGCGGAATCAGCGAGGGCCCGCCGGCCTCCAGGGTTTCGGCTTCGTCCTCCCAGGTGTCGGCCATGCGAACTGCAGCTGGTGCGGCTGCGGGGTCGGGGGGAGGCATAATTTGTCTACCTGCTTTGGGAGTTACCGGCAGCCTCTATGACTTTCCTATAGATAATTTAGGGATACTAAACAAAAGAGATCTTAAAGCAGGGCTTGAAATGCCAACTCTCGTAAAAAGTCACTGACAGTCAAGTGTCACCGACAGTCAAGTGTCACCGATAGTCAAATGTCACTGACAGTCAAATGTCACTGACATTCAAGTGTTACTGACAGTCAAATGTCACTGACAGTCAAGTGTTACTGACAGTCAAATGTCACTGACAGTCAAATGTCACTGACAGTCAAATGTCACTGACATTCAAGTGTTACTGACAGTCAAATGTCACTGACAGTCAAGTGTTACTGACAGTCAAATGACGGTATCCTGGTTTGTTTGATCAATCTCTAATTACTTAACTAACCGAATACTCCAGCCAGCTATTTATCGGACAGAGATGTACTTTGAAATGAAACGACAAGCAGAGACGACAAGCAGTTAAAGGCTCAACAGCAAAGCTGCAGGTGAGCACACGTGTATTTCCAGTCAATGAGCCTCAGGTTGAGTTCATGACAATGGAAGCGAATATTTTTAGTATTTGAAACTCTACAGCACAGTGAATTGCTGGTATGCATGTGGCTAAAACACTGGACAAAATGCCATCTTCTACGCTGCATCGCAACTTATACTGCTGGACAAAGCAATGAGTAGTCAGCAAAGGATTTTTATAAAGAATTTTGCTAATCGAGGTCGCGCCACTGCCCTTGGCGCAGAATCTTCTGAGCCTCTCGCTCCTTCAGCCAGCTGGGCTGGTAGCCCTCGGCCGGCACCGCCAGGGGATACTTGGACTCCGGCCTGCGGCGGCCCAGGAACGGGTGCACTGACTTCAGCTTCTCCTTCAGGGTCTCCTCGGCGATGTCCTTGGTGTCCCGGTACTTGTCCAGGTAGCTGGGCGGGTGGAGTGGGATGACCAGGTATAGCTAGGAAATAATGTACATCTAGTGAGATTCAATGAGAAATGAGGTGGATCAAATGAGACATGAGATGCATCTAATGAGACATGAGGTGGATCTAATGAGACATGAGGTGCATCCAAAGAGATATGAGATGCATCCAATGAGACATGAGGTGAATCTAATGAGACATGAGGTGCATCCAAAGAGATATGAGATGCATCCAATGAGACATGAGGTGGATCAAATGAGACATGAGGTGCATCCAAAGAGATATGAGATGCATCCAATGAGACATGAGGTGAATCTAATGAGACATGAGGTGCATCCAAAGAGATATGAGATGCATCCAATGAGACATGTGTAGTGAGTATTCCTCTCCCAGCCGTTTAAAGGACGCATGGTCCTTCCCGTGTTGTTTATTTACGTGTACTTTCTCGCGCGTACCGGTGAAAACCGGCCCACCAATATGTCTATCTCTGCTATCGTTGGGGTTTGGGTGAGCCTGGGTGCAGTCAGTTTTTGGGCTTAGCTGGGGGAGTCGCGCTGTTTGTTTGGGCCGTGGCGCCGGCTGATTGGCTGAGCCCACCCCTCCTTTGCGCTGGTTGGGGGGTTGGCCTCTCTTAGCTGCATGTGTGGCTACCCTCTGCCCCACCCCGCTCCGCCGGTCTATTTAGGTGAGCCCCCTGCTGAGTTGTTTTTAGTTAAGTGTTGTGGCCCGTCTCGACTTGCGGCCCCACCGGCTTTTGCTACTGAATTTGCGCTACGTTTCCAATAGCGACAACCTATTTCTGTGCTGTGCTCTGTTCGTGTACGAGCCCCTGTTCTCTGCGACCCTGCGCTCTTTTCCTGTGCGACCCCGAGCATTCGTTCTCTGCGCTTCTGCCTGCGTTTCAAACTGCGCTGAAATAGACTGCGCACCACCGAAACCGTGAGACCTTTTGCCGTGTTGTTCTTTGGGGTTAGCTGCTTAGGCTCTAGGCGGGATTGGAGCGTCGTACGCGTGCTGGGGGCAATTGGGCTGCTCAAACCGCCTGCTTTTCCCTCCCGACTCCGCGTCGTACGCGAGTGGGTGGGCGACCGCAGTGAGGGTCAGAACACGAGCCCGAACTCCGGGAGAAACGACCCGGATCCCCCCCGTGTCACCACACATGAGATGCATCCAACAAGACATGAGATGCATCCAATGAGACATGAGGTGAATCTAATGAGACATGAGGTGCATCCAAAGAGATATGAGATCCATCCAATGAGACATGAGGTGAATCTAATGAGACATGAGGTGAATCTAATGAGACATGAGGTGAATCTAATGAGACATGAGTTGGATCAAATGAGACATGAGTTGGATCAAATGAGACATGAGTTGGATCAAATGAGACATGAGGTGAATCTAATGAGACATGAGTTGGATCAAATGAGACATGAGGTGAATCTAATGAGACATGAGTTGGATCAAATGATACATGAGGTGAATCTAATGAGACATGAGGTGGATCAAATGAGACATGAGGTGGATCAAATGAGACATGAGGTGGATCAAATGAGACATGAGGTGGATCAAATGAGACATGAGGTGGATCAAATGAGACATGAGGTGGATCAAATGAGACATGAGGTGGATCAAATGAGACATGAGGTGGATCAAATGAGACATGAGGTGGATCAAATGAGACATGAGGTGGATCAAATGAGACATGAGGTGGATCAAATGAGACGAGATCTCTCAATCCCCAGGGTGCTCACAGATTGAAGGGCTCGGAAAAGGCGAACTGCTGCATCTTCGGTCTGTAGGGCGCCGGCCAGCGGAACTCGAAGACGGGCTCGGCGCCCATGTCGGTCAGCCGATGCCGGTAGACGGTCCGCACCGACGGGTCCCAGGCGGCCTGGAAGAAGCAGAGGCCGGCCGGGGTCAGCCGGTCCTGGTGGCGCCGGTAGAACTCAGCGGTGCTGAAGTCGCGCTCAGCCAGTCGGTCTCCGGCCAGCTGTTGGTTCTCCTGCTGGTCCTCCAGAGGCGCGGACTGCACGAAGAGCACCAGCGCGTAGCGGTGCAGGCCGGTGCCCAGCGGCGGGATTGGCTGCAGGTAGGGGAGGCGGACGCGGCCCTCCGCCACGCGGCCGCTGCCGGGGATGTCGGTGACCAGCCAGTGCGCGTACTCGCGCTCCGCCGACTGCAGGTGCTCATCGGGACAGGTGAGCAGCACCGCCCACTTCAGCTGCTGCTGCTGACCAGAGCTGCTGCTGTTGAAATCCTGCGGCTCCTGCCAGCGCAGGTCTGGGGCCTCGGAACACTGGAATTGCGGGACAGCGGAGATTTTGGCTGGGATCTGGGAGGGCTGCTATCCCAGTTTGGGATCTGGGAGGGTTGCTATCCCAGTTGGGATCTGGGAGGGCTGCTATTCCAGTTTGGGATCTGGGAGGGTTGCTATCCCAGTAAGGGAATCTGGGAGGGTTGCTATCCCAGTAAGGGAATCTGGGAGGGTTGCTATCCCAGTAAGGGAATCTGGGAGGGTTGCTATCCCAGTAAGGGAATCTGGGAGGGTTGCTATCCCAGTAAGGGAATCTGGGAGGGTTGCTATCCCAGTAAGGGAATCTGGGAGGGTTGCTATCCCAGTTGGGGATCTGGGAGGGTTGCTATCCCAGTTTGGGATCTGGGAGGGTTGCTATCCCAGTAAGGGAATCTGGGAGGGTTGCTATCCCAGTAAGGGAATCTGGGAGGGTTGCTATCCCAGTAAGGGAATCTGGGAGGGTTGCTATCCCAGTTGGGGATCTGGGAGGGTTGCTATCCCAGTTTGGGATCTGGGAGGGTTGCTATCCCAGTAAGGGAATCTGGGAGGGTTGCTATCCCAGTAAGGGAATCTGGGAGGGTTGCTATCCCAGTAAGGGAATCTGGGAGGGTTGCTATCCCAGTAAGGGAATCTGGGAGGGTTGCTATCCCAGTAAGGGAATCTGGGAGGGTTGCTATCCCAGTTGGGGATCTGGGAGGGTTGCTATCCCAGTTTGGGATCTGGGAGGGTTGCTATCCCAGTAAGGGAATCTGGGAGGGTTGCTATCCCAGTAAGGGAATCTGGGAGGGTTGCTATCCCAGTAAGGGAATCTGGGAGGGTTGCTATCCCAGTAAGGGAATCTGGGAGGGTTGCTATCCCAGTTGGGGATCTGGGAGGGTTGCTATCCCAGTTTGGGATCTGGGAGGGTTGCTATCCCAGTTTGGGATCTGGGAGGGTTGCTATCCCAGTTGGGGATCTGGGAGGGTTGCTACCCCAGTCTGAGATCTGAGTTAGATTCTCTAAGTCGAAGAGGGGATAAGGAGGCGCCATAACCGAAGGCAGTCATCAGATTGAATGTGCTCAGCAGTCAACTGCAGCCTAGCAACTAAAAACAAATAGTCAAGAAGCTGCAATCGCTAAGGCGCAAATTACATCATCACGTGACCGAGTTCTTATAGAACAATGAGTGCTGGATACTGCATCAGACAGACTGAATCAGCAGTCACTTGCGCACGTTTTTACGACGAGTTAGGCGCTCGTCCGTCGCGCAAGGCTAAGGCGCAAATTACGTCATCACGAGCAGCGAAACAGCACTATCTAGCTACAGTGTGATAATATCCCAACTGATTGACTACTGAGAGTACTATAAAATAGATAATAGGTGATATATAAGCCAGGCACTGCGGTCAGACAGATTCTGTCAGCAGTCACTCGCGCACGTTTTTTAAAACGAGTTAGGCGCTCGTCCGTCACGCGAGGCTAAGGCGCAAATTACGTCATCACGCGCAGAGGCTGGCGAAGAAGACTATCGTACGCGATCTTGCATTCAAGATTTGCAGATTTGAATGCAAGATCCCGACAAAGACCAGATCTGAATTGTAACATCCCGACAAAGACCAGATCTGAATTGTAACATCCCGACAAAGACCAGATCTGAATTGTAACATCCCGACAAAGACCAGATCTCAATGCAAGATCCCAACAAAGACCAGATCTGAATTGTAACATCCCGACAAAGACCAGATCTGAATTGTAACATCCCGACAAAGACCAGATCTGAATTGTAACATCCCGACAAAGACCAGATCTGAATTGTAAGATCGCGACAAAGACCAGATCTGAATTGTAACATCCCGACAAAGACCAGATCTGAATTGTAACATCCCGACAAAGACCAGATCTGAATTGTAAGATCGCGACAAAGACCAGATCTGAATTGTAACATCCCGACAAAGACCAGATCTGAATTGTAACATCCCGACAACGACCAGATCTGAATTGTAAGATCGCGACAAAGACCAGATCTGAATGCAAGATCCCGACAAAGACTAGATCTCAATGCAAGATCCCAACAAAGACCAGATCTTATCCCAACAGGATCTTGCCATTCTACCAGAAAATGACACGACAGAGCAGCCATCAGACAGATTTTACTCAGCATCGATCAGCTCCAGTTATAAGGAAGCTGGCTAAGGCGCAAATTACGTCATCAGTTGGACTGCTCTATAAAAATGAGACAGTATGGGGAAATCTCACCTGTCTCGGCGTCATTACGTTGCCAAGGGCAATGGGACGAACTCGGCCGGGCAGATCCGGATCGGCAAAGTGAGCCCTCAGCGGCACCACCGGGTAGAAGAAGCAGCCGGTCCCGAACAGGTGCTCCATGATGGAGTAGTGCCTGGCGGCAGACAGGGCGTGCTCGGGCCGCCGCTCCGACTCCCAGGCGAGCTCCACCGCGTCGAGGTCGACGCGCAGCTGCTGATTGCGGGCCAGGCGCTCCAGCTCCTGCTGGCGCTTCTGTGGCGGAATAGAAAATATAGTTATTTTCAACACATATCGGTCAGTGGCATTGAACCCCATATTTGTAGTGCACGTGCTGTATAAAATGCTTTAAACTCGCGCACTTAGTGCGGTTCCAATGCCTTTCTAGCGCGTGTGCTTCCAAGCATCACATGTTTAATGTGCTTCTGGCGGCCTGTTTAATGTGCTTCTGGCGGCCTGTTTCATGTGCTTCTGGCGGCCTGTTTAATGTGCTTCTGGCGGCCTGTTTAATGTGCTTCTGGCGGCTTGTTTAATGTGCTTCTGATGCCTTCATTAAAGTGCTTTGAGCACCTTATTATTCTTTTGCGGCGCCCTACACTATTTGGGAGAACTCCAGTCCATCACTGGTAGAACAGAAGCCACAATAATTTCGCTCGCACCTCATCGGGCGGCTCCGACCGGGAGGCGGTGAGCAGCGACCGCGGTAGGCCGATGTTGCAGGCGGGCGGCTCCGGGTGGTGGCGGGCGCGCCACTCGGCCATGCGCTGCCGGAAGCTGAGCTTGGCCTCCTCCGGCACCTCCTGCTTGACGCGGACTTTCACGCCGGGTTCCTCGTCCTCCGGAGTGCGCGGGTCGTACGGCCCCATCATGAATATTGTGCGGGCCGGGGTTCGAGTCTGCGCGGCTGGTGGCCGCAGGCCGCGAAGTAGGCCGATGAGGGAGCTGCGCATCTGGGTGGCTGTGGGCATGCAGTACATGCTCTCGCATTGGTATTTGCGAGCGATACCAGAACTACAATGTGACTAGAGACCAATCCTAATCAAATGTCTAGAGACCAATCCTAGGGAGATGTCTAGGGACTGATCCTACATGCGCAACCTTGGGAATCACCCGGCCGTTTCTAATGGCAACACGCACATGTAAGTCGCTATTGGCTGAGAGCAGTCACGTGACTACTATTCCGTCCAATAGCGACTTCCATGTGTGTGTTGCCAATAGAAACGGCCGGGTGAATCCCTAGGTTGCGCCCAAGCATGATCCTAGCCAGATGTCTAGACTCTGACCCTAGCCAGATGTCTAGAGACTCTGATCCTACTAGCCAGATGTCTAGGGACTGATTCTAGCCAGATGTCTAGAGACTCAGATCCTAGCCAGATGTCTAGAGACTCAGATCCTAGCCAGATGTCTAGAGACTCAGATCCTAGCCAGATGTCTAGAGACTCAGATCCTAGCCAGATGTCTAGAGACTCAGATCCTAGCCAGATGTCTAGAGACTCAGATCCTAGCCAGATGTCTAGAGACTCAGATTCTAGCGAGATGTCTAAAAACGAAATCATTCTTACAATGTCTAAGGACACATGCCATTGACACCTAGATAGCCAATCTAATAAAAAAGGCTCTATCCAGTAATAATAAAAGTACATAACGCACCAATATCGCAAAACGAAGCCGACTAAGACTGGCAAACTACAGTACGTATATTTTATTACGAGCGTAATTTGGCAAAAATATTAACTACTGACTTCAAAGGAATGCTGGAAAATGAGTGAAAATTAAACAAAGAAAACAATAAAAAGATGCAGCACGATAACTGACGCACAAAAACTGCAAACAGAACACAAGGCACAGTTTTAATTTTATGGCTAGATAATAAATTTTCTAAGACACAAATAGGCATATATTCATTTTTGGGCAAATAAAACAACCAAAAATGCAAGTCAGTTTCTCGTTAACAAGCGCTATGTGACTGGATAAATAAATAACTACATGTGCCTTATATAGCAACCTGTGAGTGCAGCAGCTGTACCAGAGGGCCAATCACAATGAGCTGCTACTGGCTAATGCGACAGGTGAGGAGCGCCATCATTTGGGAATTGGAGGGCGATTCTTCAGGAATTGGAGGGCGATTCTTCAGGAATTGGAGGGCGATTCTTCAGGAATTAGAGGGCGATTTTTCAGGAATCGGATGGCGATTCTTCAGGAATCGGAGGGCGATTCTTCAGGAATTGAAGGGAGATTCTACAGGAATGGGAGGGCGATTCTTCAGGAATTGGAGGGCGATTTTTCAGGAATTGGAGGGAGATTCTTCAGGAATTGGAGAGCGATTCTTCAGGAATTGGAGGGCGATTTTTCAGGAATCGGAGGGCGATTTTTCAGGAATTGGAGGGCGATTTTTCAGGAATCGGAGGGCGATTCTTCAGGAATTGGAGAGCGATTCTTCAGGAATTGAAGGGAGATTCTACAGGAATGGGAGGGCGATTCTTCAGGAATCGGAGGGCGATTCTTCAGGAATTAGAGGGCGATTTTTCAGGAATCGGAGGGCGATTCTTCAGGAATTGGAGGGCGATTCTTCAGGAATCGGAGGGCGATTTTTCAGGAATTGGAGGGCGATTTTTCAGGAATCGGAGGGCGATTCTTCAGGAATCGGAGGGCGATTTTTCAGGAATTGGAGGGAGATTCTTCAGGAATTGGAGAGCGATTCTTCAGGAATTGGAGGGCGATTTTTCAGGAATCGGAGGGCGATTCTTCAGGAATTGGAGAGCGATTCTTCAGGAATCGGAGGGCGATTCTTCAGGAATTGAAGGGAGATTCTACAGGAATGGGAGGGCGATTCTTCAGGAATCGGAGGGCGATTCTTGAGGGATTGGAGGGCGATTCTTCTGGAATCGGAGGGCGATTCTTCAGGAATCGGAGGGCGGAAGGCCAAATGTAGTCCAGAGCTGGGAATGACGGCAGCAGCTCAAGAGAACAATTCTCAGACAACCTGAAGCCCCAGTTTCTTGTCACCCAGCCAATAATTAAGTAAATTGTTGCCATCCGCCTGTCTCAGAGCTGCTCACAATTATGAATAAAACTAGATTAAGACTAAGGCGAAAAGTTGATGGAAAAAAGTACAATAAAAACTGTCCGAAGTATGCAACTGGCAAGGTGAGCCAACGTGTTACAGACTGCATAGCAACAAGAAAGCTGTTCCTCAAAAAGCTTGTGACTTAGGAGTGAAACGTAGCATGAGGGGGCGGAGGGTGGGCCAAAGCACGGCAAGCAGCACTGCAAACAGACAGCCAGCCACTCTGCTGTCACCTGCACCGAAATCAGCGAGTCATCTAATTTTAATAATAAATAATTAGATGATATAAAGTTTTTGGCTGCCAATCGCCTGGTGGACCAAATCTCACCGCGAAATCTTACTAGTAGATAAATTAATAAGATCTTTAACCCGAACTCTGATCGCTAGGTTCAAACAACTCTAATCAGAAATCTCACGCTAGATTTTAAATCTACCCCTATCACCCCTAGATCTGACACCTCTAATCTCACCCCTAGATCTGACACCTAATCTCACCCCTAGATCTGACACCTCTAATCTCACCCCTAGATCTGACACCTCCAATCTCACCCCTAGATCTGACACCTCCAATCTCACCCCTAGATCTGACACCTCTAATCTCACCCCTAGATCTGACACCTCTAATCTCACCCCTAGATCTGACACCTCTAATCTCACCCCTAGATCTGACACCTAATCTCACCCCTAGATCTGACACCTCTAATCTCACCCCTAGATCTGACACCTCTAATGTCACCCCTAGATCTGATACATCTAACCTCACCCCTAGATCTGACACCTCTAATCTCACCCCTAGATCTGACACCTCTAATGTCACCCCTAGATCTGACACCTCTAATGTCACCCCTAGATCTGACACCTCTAATCTCACCCCTAGATCTGACACCTCTAATCTCACCCCTAGATCTGACACCTAATCTCACCCCTAGATCTGACACCTCTAATCTCACCCCTAGATCTGACACCTAATCTCACCCCTAGATCTGACACCTCTAATCTCACCCCTAGATCTGACACCTCTAATGTCACGGTCACCCCTAGATCTGATACATCTAACCTCACCCCTAGATCTGACACCTCTAATCTCACCCCTAGATCTGACACCTCCAATCTCACCCCTAGATCTGACACCTCTAATGTCACCCCTAGATCTGATACATCTAACCTCACCCCTAGATCTGACACCTCCAATCTCACCCCTAGATCTGACACCTCTAATGTCACCCCTAGATCTGACACCTCTAATCTCACCCCTAGATCTGACACCTCTAATGTCACCCCTAGATCTGACACCTCTAATCTCACCCCTAGATCTGACACCTAATCTCACCCCTAGATCTGACACCTCTAATCTCACCCCTAGATCTGACACCTAATCTCACCCCTAGATCTGACACCTCTAATCTCACCCCTAGATCTGACACCTAATCTCACCCCTAGATCTGACACCTCTAATGTCACGGTCACCCCTAGATCTGATACATCTAACCTCACCCCTAGATCTGACACCTCTAATCTCACCCCTAGATCTGACACCTCTAATGTCACCCCTAGATCTGACACCTCTAATCTCACCCCTAGATCTGACACCTCTAGTCTCTCCTAGATCTGACATCTCAAACCCGAAACCTGGCCCCTAATCCTAAAATCTCTAATCCGAAAACTTCTACACGGTGGATTATGGCCCAGACAGGTGGTCAGGAGCCGCAGCAGTTTCAGCCATACAATTTGACTGCCCTGGCTGACACAGTCACAAAGCCAGACAGGCGCATCACGTCTCCTTCCGGCTGGCCCGCTTCCGACCCAGCAGGATGTCGCAGGCGGCGCTGACATCCTGGAACTTGGCCTGGAATTCCGCTTTTTTGTCCGGGTCCTGTTGCCGGTCCGGGTGCAGCTCCACCTTCAGCTTGCGGCAGCGGGACCGAATCTCGTCCGGGCCGGCGCCCTCTTTGATGCCAATTATCTGCGGGAATTTTATTGTTCATAAGATATGCTGATGCCAACAAACTACTGCAAGTAGAAGTATGGAGCATGAATTTTATTTCAATTTTCTATGCGGTTCATGGAGCGATTGAAAGTCAGGTGGGATTCAGGGCGGTTTTCTCACGTGGAGATTATTAATGGGGATTTCAGGGCGATTCTGTCATGGGGAGATTATCGATGGGGATTTCAGGGCGATTCTGTCATGAGGAGATTATCGATGGGATTTCAGGGCGATTATCATGTGAATCCAGGGCGATTGTCACGGGGAGATAATCGATGGGATTTCAGAACGATTCTGTCACGGATAGTTTATCAAAGGGGATTTCAGGGCGATTGTCACGGGGAGATAATCGATGGGGAATTCAGGGCGATTCTGTCATGGGGAGATTATCGATGGGGATTTCAGGGCGATTGTCACGGGGAGATTATCGATAGGATTCGGGGCGACTCTACAGTGGCCCAGTTTCTAGAGCCAGTATATGCTCTTACACTGGCGGCATCTTTTAATCCCTGCGGATCCAGGGCGTCCCACAGCTGCTTGAGAATCTCCTTGAAGCCGTGAATCTTGTAATACTCGTACAGCTTGCCCACCGTGTCGCGCATCTCCCGCCAGAGCGGCGATTTAAAGAAATTCCTGACGGCCTCGCGCAGCGGCACGGACTCGCCTTCGTAGGTGACGCGGGCGTTGTTGAGCAGGCTGAAGGCCAGCAGCGAGTAGAACAGACAGGCGCCGAGGCTCACCGCGCAGGCGCGGCCGCAGCGCGACTTCGGCTTGGCTGGCCGGCTGCGCCAGTCGCGGCAGAACCAGTTGGCCAGGGAGACAGTGAGCAGTGAGCCGTAAAGGATGTTGTTGAAGTCAGTTGAGTAGACAACGAATGAGCAGTACGAGCAGATGGCCAGCTTCGTGAAGGACATTTGATGAACACCGATGTTGCCAACTAGGTACACGCCTGGGTAGTGGGTGGATAGTGGGTATGGTAGAGGGCGGATAGAGGGTATGGCGGGGGGCGGATAGAGGGTATGGCAGGGGGCGGATAAGGCGGATAGTATCTATAGGTATGGTAGGGGGCGGATAGTAGGTATGGTAGGGGGCGGATAGTAGGTATGGTAGGGGCGGATAGTAGGTATGGTAGGGGCGGATAGTAGGTATGGTAGGGGCGGATAGTAGGTATGGTAGGGGCGGATAGTAGGTATGGTAGGGGCGGATAGTAGGTATGGTAGGGGGCGGATAGTAGGTATGGTAGGGGCGGATAGTAGGTATGGTAGGGGCGGATAGTAGGTATGGTAGGGGCGGATAGTAGGTATGGTAGGGGCGGATAGTAGGTATGGTAAAGTACACATAGAACTTGTGGCAAAGAACAAATAGGTGAAACTGGATGATATTATATCAGACTTGGTCAGCGCACTTTCTGTTGCTAGGGGGGGGGGGAGATTTCTACATCCTGAATTGCTTTTATCTCGTCAAGAAAGTAGAAAGCCATCAAAGCAGTGCAACAAATGAACAACCCTGTGGTCAGGAAATTGACACAAGAAGGCCATTAAGTGCATAAAAATAAAAGCACTACAAGAGCGTCAGTCTCCGGAAGTTAGAAGAATCGAGCAGATTGCCAGGTACAAGGCACAAATGAAAACAGTCAAACAAGCCCGAGCGACAGGTGTGGGGAATTACTGAGCCAGACACATTGTGAGTGCACATGTAGCAAGGTGATGGGCTCTGCTTTAGGCGAAAAAACAATAAATTTACACAAAAGCAAACTGTTTACCGCATACCAATAGCCATTGCCAAAGGTGACAATAATTCAATCACGAAGCGAACCTCCTCGACCGTCAATGCCAACTCATCCGATTCTAAAAGTAAATTGTCAATCACGAGAGGTTAAATCATGGACAGTTGCCGATATTTGAGCTGCACATCACGCAAAATTTCCGATTAATCACGAAAGCAAAAATACAAGCTATATTAAACAGATCCCCGCATTCCCATCTGGCACCAATCGGATTCCCATCTGACACCAATTAGATTCCCATCTGACACCACTCGGATTCCCATCTGACACCCATCGGATTCCCATCTGACACCAATTAGATTCCCATCTGGCACCAATCGGATTCCTATCTGACACCAATTGGATTCCCATCTGACACCACTCGGATTCCCATCTGACACCACTCGGATATTCCCATCTGACACCCATCGGATTCCCATCTGACACCCATCGGATTCCCATCTGACACTCATCGGATTCCCATCTGGCACCCATCGGATTCCCATCTGACACCCATCGGATTCCCATCTGGCACCAATCAGATTCCCATCTGGCACCCATCGGATCCCCATCTGACACTCATCGGATTCCTATCTGACACCCATCGGATTCCCATCTGACACAAATTTGATTCCTATCTGACACCCATCGGATTCCCATCTGACACCAATCGGATTCCCATCTGACACCTATCGGATTCCCATCTGACACCCATCGGATTCCTATCTGACATATATAATTGGATTCCAGCAAACAGCAACAGAATTTAATTGGTTTCCAAGTTCGCCCAAGCAGACGAGCATCAATAGGTTACCTATTTTCCCCAATGAGTTTTGCCTTCCCCAGCCTCCCATTGCGGGCAGGATAAGCTCCGCAGCTTAAGAAAATAGCAAGAAAATCGCTCCGGGCCGCTGAGGAACCCCAAAGGATCGCCAGGCCGCAGCCTTGCAGCTGTCGGCGGTAAAAGTGCGCGCAGGCCAAGACCAGCGCGTGCGGGCGAAAGTTGCGGCCATAAATAAATACAGAGCAATAAATTATCCGGGCAAAGCCAGTTACAGGATGCGGCCCGCAATCTCCGCGTGGGAAATCAGCTGGGAAGTCGCGGCCTAAATGGGACCGAAAGTGCAATTCGGACTTGAAAAGATCAAACGATCCGGCAGTTCGGAATCGAATAGATCAATTTTTTGTATGCAGTTCAAAAGTACATGCCAGCTACTGGATGATGGAGAGCCGCAAGTGCCAAACAGAACTCAAAGCTGACTCACCCAGAGCAATGGGCAGCGGCCAGGTGAGGCGGATCAGCTGTTTGCGATTGTCGTCATCGAACCATTCGGTTGGGAAGGCGCCGAGCCACAGCATGGCGCAGGTCAGGCCGAACAGGATCTCACCTGAGATGATGGGGCGGGAATCTGTGCATCTGGGAACTTCTGATTGACTGCTGCCTGTGATTAAAGCCAGCCTCCCTCCTCATCAGCTTATAATTTTCACTTGTAAATCTTAATATTCACCAGCAGCTGGTTTCTCGCATTTGTTTTATTGTTTACACAGACCACTTAAAAACTTTTAATACATTATCAACAGGAAAGGTACACGGGTGGGAGTGGGCGATGATGGGAGCAGCTGGAAACTGGGAGATCTGCCACTTGGATGAAGAAAACAGGTTTGCCTGCTGGCTGGGAACAGCGGCGAGCTCCAGACTGGCTTTCTGGGGGTGAATTTCAGGGGTGAGACTGGTTTCAATGTAGTGAATCCCAGGGGTGAGATTGGTTTCAATGTAATGAATCTCAGGGTTGAGGCTAGTTTCAATGTAATAAATCCCAGGGGTGAGATTGGTTTCAATGTAATGAATCTCAGGGGTGAGACTGGTTTCAATGTAGTGAATCCCAGGGGTGAGATTGGTTTCAATGTAATGAATCTCAGGGTTGAGGCTAGTTTCAATGTAATAAATCCCAGGGGTGAGACTGGTTTCAATGTAGTGAATCCCAGGGGTGAGATTGGTTTCAATGTAATGAATCTCAGGGTTGAGGCTAGTTTCAATGTAATAAATCCCAGGGGTGAGACTGGTTTCAATGTAGTGAATCCCAGGGGTGAGATTGGTTTCAATGTAATGAATCTCAGGGTTGAGGCTAGTTTCAATGTAATAAATCCCAGGGGTGAGACTGGTTTCAATGTAGTGAATCCCAGGGGTGAGATTGGCCTTCAAGGACAATCTGAACGATATGCTGGTTAATATACTGAATATCCATAAAGCAATTTAGCGCAGCAAAACTGCATTGGGCAAGTTTTTTGCAAAGCAGAAAGCAAGCAATGTATTGCGTCGCGCGGGACAAGAGAGAATAAACGCTATTAAAGACAAAAATACGAACTGCGCATGGTAAACCGGGATACAGGGAAGGCACAGGGGGATTGGGTTGCCACACAGCGATCTGTGATCTGCAATGGCCAGCGCCTGAAGCTCTGATTCTCATCACACTAAAATATAGATTTATTACCTGCAGATAAGCCATTTGCGCTGTGGAATATCCTCTATGGGTTTTTAGGGAAGTTCAGTGGACAGCCTGATGGATCTGGGAAAGACAGAATAGTAGGGAGCCGATAGCAGATTTGTAAGGTGGTGGGTGGATAGTAGAAGATTACATATGTAGAGGAAGAGGGACGGTAGAGGATGGCTGGGGTGATAAAGGGTGGTAGGGGCGGATGGTAGGGGGCAGTAAGGGCGGATGGTAGGGGGAAGTATGGGCGGATGGTAGGGGGAAGTAGGGGATGGCAGGGGCAGATGGTAGGGGGAAGTAGGGGATGGC
Source organism: Macrostomum lignano (assembly GCA_002269645.1). NCBI lineage: Eukaryota > Metazoa > Platyhelminthes > Macrostomidae > Macrostomum > Macrostomum lignano. The sequence continues at coordinate 24,094 of NIVC01003509.1, forward strand.
AGGGGCGGATGGTAGGGGATGGCAGGGGCGGATGGTAGGGGATGGCAGGGGCGGATGGTAGGGGATGGCAGGGCGGATTGTAGGGGATGGCAGGGGCGGATTGTAGGGGATGGCAGGGGCGGATTGTAGGGGATGGCAGGGGCGGATTGTAGGGATGGCAGGGGCGGATTGTAGGGGATGGCAGGGGCGGATTGTAGGGGATGGCAGGGGCGGATGGTAGGGGATGGCAGGGGCGGATGGTAGGGGATGGCAGGGGCGGATGGTAGGGGATGGCAGGGGCGGATGGTAGGGGATGGCAGGGGCGGATGGTAGGGGATGGCAGGGGCGGATTGTAGGGGCGGCAGGGGCGGATTGTAGGGGCGGCAGGGGCGGATTGTAGGGGCGGCAGGGGCGGATGGTAGGGGATGGCAGGGGCGGATTGTAGGGGGCGGCAGGGGCGGATGTGCATCCTAGTGGCAATAGACGCATGTGGCGGAAGTCCATCAGCGGCAGAGCAGCTCACCGAAATACCTGGACCAGCTGCACCTGGGCGCCTTGTCTCGCAGCTTGTCCCGGAAAAATATGGACCCGGCCAGGCGCCGCTTCAAGGCTTCGTAGTCGTCGCGCAGCCGGCCGCGGTCCTGCGTCTCCGGTTGGCCGGGCGCAGGCGCTGACTGCAGGATCTGCTGCACCGAGGTGAACCTGCTCAGGTCGGCCTGGTACTCCTCGGTCAGAAACTGGTCCTCAGACTCCCGGATGTAGCGCTCTAGGTTGAACAGGTCGTGCAGCCAGCCGGCGAAGAAGCCGCCAAGGCTGCACAGCATCACGAAGCCGTGCAGACTGCGGCCGAGATAAAACTGGTGCGCGCCGAGCAGGCCGAGGGTGAACAGCAGAATGTAGGCAATTGTGCGGGACGCCATGGCTGATTCGCTTCTCTGCTTTGGGCAACTGCCTGCTGCAAGTTTGGTGGAAGTGGACATCTTGATAATTGGGATCTGAGTAAATTATGATAATTGGGATCTGAGTGCATCCCGGTAATTGGGATCTGAGTGCATCCCGGTAATTGGGATCTGAGTGCATCCCGATAATTGGGATCTGAGTGCATCCCGGTAATTGGGATTTGAGTACATCCCGGTAATTGGGATCTGAGCACAACCTGATAATCGGGATCCGAGTATATTTGGACAGTTGGGATTTAACGAAGCAGCCATCCAGAATTGGAGCTAGCCAAGACACCCTGGTAATCAATGTACTCAGGGTACTTAAGAATAAGTCAAGAGCGGACATACTGACAAAAGGAGTCGAAGCCTGGAGCGGACATCCTGACAATAAGAGTCAAAGCCTGGAGCGGACATACTGACAATAAGAGTCAAAGCATGGAGCGTACATGCTGACAAGAAGAGTCAAAGCCTGGAGCGGACATCCTGACAAGAAGAGTCGAAGCCTGGAGCGGACATCCTGACAATAAGAGTCGAAGCCTGGAGCGGACATCCTGACAATAGGAGTCAAAGCCTGGAGCGGACATCCTGACAATAGGAGTCAAAGCCTGGAGCGGAAATCCTGACAAGAAGAGTCAAAGCCTAGAGCGGATATCCTGACAAGAAGAGTCAAAGCCTGGAGCGGACATCCTGACAATAAGAGTCAAAGCCTGGAGCGGACATCCTGACAATAGGAGTCAAAGCCTGGAGCGGACATCCTGACAATAGGAGTCAAAGCCTGGAGCGGAAATCCTGACAAGAAGAGTCAAAGCCTAGAGCGGATATCCTGACAAGAAGAGTCAAAGCCTGGAGCGGACATCCTGACAATAAGAGTCAAAGCCTGGAGCGTACATGCTGACAAGAAGAGTCAAAGCCTGGAGCGGACATCCTGACAAGCGTCAAAGCCTGGAGCGGACATCCTGACAAGAAGAGTCAAAGCCTGGAGCGTACATGCTGACAAGAAGAGTCAAAGCCTGGATCGGACATTCTGACAATAAGTCAAAGCCTGGAGCGGACATCCTGACAATAAGAGTCAAAGCCTGGAGCGGACATCCTGACAATAAGAGTCAAAGCCTGGAGCGGACATCCTGACAATAAGAGTCAAAGCCTGGAGCGGACATACTGACAATAAGAGTCAAAGCATGGAGCGTACATCCTGACAAGAAGAGTCAAAGCCTGGAGCGTACATGCTGACAAGAAGAGTCAAAGCCTGGATCGGACATTCTGACAATAAGTCAAAGCCTGGAGCGGACATCCTGACAATAAGAGTCAAAGCCTGGAGCGGACATCCTGACAATAAGAGTCAAAGCCTGGAGCGGACATCCTGACAATAAGAGTCAAAGCCTGGAGCGGACATCCTGACAAGAAGAGTCAAAGTCTGGAGCGGAAATCCTGACAAGAAGAGTCAAAGCCTGGAGCGGACATTCTGACAAAAGAGTCGAAGCCTGGAGCGGACATCCTGACAATAAGAGTCGAAGCCTGGAGCGGACATCCTGACAATAGGAGTCAAAGCCTGGAGCGTACATGCTGACAAGAAGAGTCAAAGCCTGGAGCGGATATCCTGACAAGAAGAGTCAAAGCCTGGAGCGGACATCCTGACAAGAGTCAAAGCCTGGAGCGGACATCCTGACAAGAAGAGTCAAAGCCTGGAGCAGATATCCTGACAAGAGTCAAAGCCTGGAGCGGACATCCTGACAAGAAGAGTCAAAGCCTGGATCGGACATTCTGACAATAAGAGTCAAAGCCTGGAGCGTACATGCTGACAAGAAGAGTCAAAGCCTGGATCGGACATTCTGACAATAAGTCAAAGCCTGGAGCGGACATCCTGACAAGAAGAGTCAAAGCCTGGAGCGGACATCCTGACAATAGGAGTCAAAGCCTGGAGCGGAAATCCTGACAAGAAGAGTCAAAGCCTAGAGCGGATATCCTGACAAGAAGAGTCAAAGCCTGGAGCGGACATCCTGACAATAAGAGTCAAAGCCTGGAGCGTACATGCTGACAAGAAGAGTCAAAGCCTGGAGCGGACATCCTGACAAGCGTCAAAGCCTGGAGCGGACATCCTGACAAGAAGAGTCAAAGCCTGGAGCGTACATGCTGACAAGAAGAGTCAAAGCCTGGATCGGACATTCTGACAATAAGTCAAAGCCTGGAGCGGACATCCTGACAATAAGAGTCAAAGCCTGGAGCGGACATCCTGACAATAAGAGTCAAAGCCTGGAGCGGACATCCTGACAATAAGAGTCAAAGCCTGGAGCGGACATACTGACAATAAGAGTCAAAGCATGGAGCGTACATCCTGACAAGAAGAGTCAAAGCCTGGAGCGTACATGCTGACAAGAAGAGTCAAAGCCTGGATCGGACATTCTGACAATAAGTCAAAGCCTGGAGCGGACATCCTGACAATAAGAGTCAAAGCCTGGAGCGGACATCCTGACAATAAGAGTCAAAGCCTGGAGCGGACATCCTGACAATAAGAGTCAAAGCCTGGAGCGGACATCCTGACAAGAAGAGTCAAAGTCTGGAGCGGAAATCCTGACAAGAAGAGTCAAAGCCTGGAGCGGACATTCTGACAAAAGAGTCGAAGCCTGGAGCGGACATCCTGACAATAAGAGTCGAAGCCTGGAGCGGACATCCTGACAATAGGAGTCAAAGCCTGGAGCGTACATGCTGACAAGAAGAGTCAAAGCCTGGAGCGGATATCCTGACAAGAAGAGTCAAAGCCTGGAGCGGACATCCTGACAAGAGTCAAAGCCTGGAGCGGACATCCTGACAAGAAGAGTCAAAGCCTGGAGCAGATATCCTGACAAGAGTCAAAGCCTGGAGCGGACATCCTGACAAGAAGAGTCAAAGCCTGGATCGGACATTCTGACAATAAGAGTCAAAGCCTGGAGCGTACATGCTGACAAGAAGAGTCAAAGCCTGGATCGGACATTCTGACAATAAGTCAAAGCCTGGAGCGGACATCCTGACAAGAAGAGTCAAAGCCTGGAGCGGACATTCTGACAATAAGTCAAAGCCTGGAGCGGACATCCTGACAAGAAGAGTCAAAGTCTGGAGCGGAAATCCTGACAAGAAGAGTCAAAGCCTGGAGCGGACATCCTGACAAGAAGAGTCAAAGCCACGAGCTGTTACTGAACTGGAGTGAACAAGCTAACAATCGGGATTTAAGGAACGACACTGGCAATGGGATTCCAGGCGAGGAGCCGTTCGCTGGGAACAGGGGCTCCAAGTAGCGAATATAGCTAAGCTTTAACTGCATTTGAAATTACAAAAAGAAAGCCAGCCGGCCTCTCAACTAGCAAGATCGCAGAAGATGCAAACAATTAAAGCAGCAGCAAAAGCTACACGCCCACCCTGAAGAGCCCGCAGCTGCAAGTGCGAGCGCTAATAACAAGGCGAGCCCCGGGAATCCAAGCAGATGCAAACAGCAGATCTAACTACCGCCAACCCCAAGACCTGTCCGTCAGGCAAAATTACACAAGAAACAAGAAAAATCTGGCCAAAGTGCACCTGGCCGGGAGCAGACAAGCGGAGAAATAGTAGGGCATCCAGATTCGATTGATATCCCATTAGAAATCGCAAAAATCCCAATGGCGCACAATGGGGAACAGCTCTAGTGCAGAAATACGAGCGGCATAGCAGGCAGAGAAAATCTGCATTCAACCCCTACACAGGCCTGACAAAGGAAGTTGAACTGGCGAATGAAAGGCCGACTGGATGCGGCCAGACCGCATTAGGCATTGCCGGAAAGAAGAAGCCAGTGTTTCCCATTTCAATATTTGGCCATCAGAGCTTTCATTTTATGGCAATAAAAATGCGGTGTCAGAGGCAGACCCCATCTAAACTGCAGTAAAGCCACCCGACACTGAAGTGATGCCCACTGAATGAAGGAAAAATAGGATGAGAATGTCTTCTATACAAGTGCACTTAAGAGTACTTCAATGCTCGCTGTAACCCAAAACTGCTATCAAATTTAAGAGTTGAATCCACTACAAATTCCACTGGCTTCAAATAGAAGTTAGATTACTTTGACGACACCAAATGCAAAAAGCGGTTGAGTTAAATGCGATTATATAAGAGTGAGATTTGCATTCTATTCCTGCACTCACGATAGGCTAGATTAGCAATCCATTCTAATCCTGCACCCATCATAGGCTAGATTAGCAATCCATTCTATTCCTGCACTCACGATAGGCTAGATTAGCAATCCATTCTATTCCTGCATCCATGATAGGCTAGATTAGCAATCCATTCTATTCCTGCAGCCATGATAGGCTAGATTAGCAATCCATTCTGTTCCTGCACCCATGATAGGCTAGATTAGCAATCCATTCTATTCCTGCACTCACGATAGGCTAGATTAGCAATCCATTCTATTCCTGCACTCACGATAGGCTAGATTAGCAATCCATTCTATTCCTGCACTCACGATAGGCTAGATTAGCAATCCATTCTATTCCTGCACTCACGATAGGCTAGATTAGCAATCCATTCTATTCCTGCACTCACGATAGGCTAGATTAGCAATCCATTCTATTCCTGCACTCACAATAGGCTAGATTAGCAATCCATTCTAATCCTGGACCCACGATAGGCTAGATAAGCAATCCATTCTATTCCTGCATCCATGATAGGCTAGATTAGCAATCCATTCTATTCCTGCATCCATGATAGGCTAGATTAGCAATCCATTCTATTCCTGCACCCATGATAGGCTAGATTAGCAATCCATTCTATTCCTGCACCATGATAGGCTAGATTAGCAATCCATTCTATTCCTGCATCCATGATAGGCTAGATTAGCAATCCATTCTATTCCTGCACCATGATAGGCTAGATTAGCAATCCATTCTATTCCTGCACCCATGATAGGCTAGATTAGCAATCCATTCTATTCCTGCATCCATGATAGGCTAGATTAGCAATCCATTCTATTCCTGCATCCATGATAGGCTAGATTAGCAATCCATTCTATTCCTGCATCCATGATAGGCTAGATTAGCAATCCATTCTATTCCTGCATCCATGATAGGCTAGATTAGCAATCCATTCTATTCCTGCATCCATGATAGGCTAGATTAGCAATCCATTCTATTCCTGCATCCATGATAGGCTAGATTAGCAATCCATTCTATTCCTGCATCCATGATAGGCTAGATTAGCAATCCATTCTATTCCTGCATCCATGATAGGCTAGATTAGCAATCCATTCTATTCCTGCACCATGATAGGCTAGATTAGCAATCCATTCTATTCCTGCATCCATGATAGGCTAGATTAGCAATCCATTCTATTCCTGCATCCATGATAGGCTAGATTAGCAATCCATTCTATTCCTGCATCCATGATAGGCTAGATTAGCAATCCATTCTATTCCTGCATCCATGATAGGCTAGATTAGCAATCCATTCTATTCCTGCACCCATGATAGGCTAGATTAGCAATCCATTCTATTCCTGCATCCATGATAGGCTAGATTAGCAATCCATTCTATTCCTGCACCATGATAGGCTAGATTAGCAATCCATTCTATTCCTGCACCATGATAGGCTAGATTAGCAATCCATTCTATTCCTGCATCCATGATAGGCTAGATTAGCAATCCATTCTATTCCTGCATCCATGATAGGCTAGATTAGCAATCCATTCTATTCCTGCACCATGATAGGCTAGATTAGCAATCCATTCTATTCCTGCACCATGATAGGCTAGATTAGCAATCCATTCTATTCCTGCACCATGATAGGCTAGATTAGCAATCCATTCTATTCCTGCACCCATGATAGGCTAGATTAGCAATCCATTCTATTCCTGCATCCATGATAGGCTAGATTAGCAATCCATTCTATTCCTGCATCCATGATAGGCTAGATTAGCAATCCATTCTATTCCTGCTCCATGATAGGCTAGATTAGCAATCCATTCTATTCCTGCATCCATGATAGGCTAGATTAGCAATCCATTCTATTCCTGCATCCATGATAGGCTAGATTAGCAATCCATTCTATTCCTGCATCCATGATAGGCTAGATTAGCAATCCATTCTATTCCTGCACCCATGATAGGCTAGATTAGCAATCCATTATATTCCTGCATCCATGATAGGCTAGATTAGCAATCCATTATATTCCTGCATCCATGATAGGCTAGATTAGCAATCCATTCTATTCCTGCATCCATGATAGGCTAGATTAGCAATCCATTCTATTCCTGCATCCATGATAGGCTAGATTAGCAATCCATTCTATTCCTGCACCCATGATAGGCTAGATTAGCAATCCATTCTATTCCTGCACCCATGATAGGCTAGATTAGCAATCCATTCTATTCCTGCATCCATGATAGGCTAGATTAGCAATCCATTCTATTCCTGCACCCATGATAGGCTAGATTAGCAATCCATTCTATTCCTGCACCCATGATAGGCTAGATTAGCAATCCATTCTATTCCTGCACCCATGATAGGCTAGATTAGCAATCCATTCTATTCCTGCACCCATGATAGGCTAGATTAGCAATCCATTCTATTCCTGCACCCATGATAGGCTAGATTAGCAATCCATTCTATTCCTGCATCCATGATAGGCTAGATTAGCAATCCATTCTATTCCTGCATCCATGATAGGCTAGATTAGCAATCCATTCTATTCCTGCATCCATGATAGGCTAGATTAGCAATCCATTCTATTCCTGCATCCATGATAGGCTAGATTAGCAATCCATTCTATTCCTGCATCCATGATAGGCTAGATTAGCAATCCATTCTATTCCTGCATCCATGATAGGCTAGATTAGCAATCCATTCTATTCCTGCATCCATGATAGGCTAGATTAGCAATCCATTCTATTCCTGCATCCATGATAGGCTAGATTAGCAATCCATTCTATTCCTGCATCCATGATAGGCTAGATTAGCAATCCATTCTATTCCTGCACCATGATAGGCTAGATTAGCAATCCATTCTATTCCTGCATCCATGATAGGCTAGATTAGCAATCCATTCTATTCCTGCATCCATGATAGGCTAGATTAGCAATCCATTCTATTCCTGCATCCATGATAGGCTAGATTAGCAATCCATTCTATTCCTGCATCCATGATAGGCTAGATTAGCAATCCATTCTATTCCTGCACCATGATAGGCTAGATTAGCAATCCATTCTATTCCTGCACCATGATAGGCTAGATTAGCAATCCATTCTATTCCTGCACCATGATAGGCTAGATTAGCAATCCATTCTATTCCTGCATCCATGATAGGCTAGATTAGCAATCCATTCTATTCCTGCATCCATGATAGGCTAGATTAGCAATCCATTCTATTCCTGCACCATGATAGGCTAGATTAGCAATCCATTCTATTCCTGCACCATGATAGGCTAGATTAGCAATCCATTCTATTCCTGCACCATGATAGGCTAGATTAGCAATCCATTCTATTCCTGCACCATGATAGGCTAGATTAGCAATCCATTCTATTCCTGCATCCATGATAGGCTAGATTAGCAATCCATTCTATTCCTGCATCCATGATAGGCTAGATTAGCAATCCATTCTATTCCTGCATCCATGATAGGCTAGATTAGCAATCCATTCTATTCCTGCATCCATGATAGGCTAGATTAGCAATCCATTCTATTCCTGCATCCATGATAGGCTAGATTAGCAATCCATTCTATTCCTGCATCCATGATAGGCTAGATTAGCAATCCATTCTATTCCTGCCCATGATAGGCTAGATTAGCAATCCATTCTATTCCTGCACCCATGATAGGCTAGATTAGCAATCCATTCTATTCCTGCACCCATGATAGGCTAGATTAGCAATCCATTCTATTCCTGCACCCATGATAGGCTAGATTAGCAATCCATTCTATTCCTGCACCCATGATAGGCTAGATTAGCAATCCATTCTATTCCTGCACCCATGATAGGCTAGATTAGCAATCCATTCTATTCCTGCACCCATGATAGGCTAGATTAGCAATCCATTCTATTCCTGCATCCATGATAGGCTAGATTAGCAATCCATTCTATTCCTGCATCCATGATAGGCTAGATTAGCAATCCATTCTATTCCTGCATCCATGATAGGCTAGATTAGCAATCCATTCTATTCCTGCATCCATGATAGGCTAGATTAGCAATCCATTCTATTCCTGCATCCATGATAGGCTAGATTAGCAATCCATTCTATTCCTGCATCCATGATAGGCTAGATTAGCAATCCATTCTATTCCTGCATCCATGATAGGCTAGATTAGCAATCCATTCTATTCCTGCATCCATGATAGGCTAGATTAGCAATCCATTCTATTCCTGCATCCATGATAGGCTAGATTAGCAATCCATTCTATTCCTGCCCATGATAGGCTAGATTAGCAATCCATTCTATTCCTGCATCCATGATAGGCTAGATTAGCAATCCATTCTATTCCTGCATCCATGATAGGCTAGATTAGCAATCCATTCTATTCCTGCACCATGATAGGCTAGATTAGCAATCCATTCTATTCCTGCACCATGATAGGCTAGATTAGCAATCCATTCTATTCCTGCACCATGATAGGCTAGATTAGCAATCCATTCTATTCCTGCACCCATGATAGGCTAGATTAGCAATCCATTCTATTCCTGCATCCATGATAGGCTAGATTAGCAATCCATTCTATTCCTGCATCCATGATAGGCTAGATTAGCAATCCATTCTATTCCTGCATCCATGATAGGCTAGATTAGCAATCCATTCTATTCCTGCATCCATGATAGGCTAGATTAGCAATCCATTCTATTCCTGCATCCATGATAGGCTAGATTAGCAATCCATTCTATTCCTGCATCCATGATAGGCTAGATTAGCAATCCATTCTATTCCTGCACCCATGATAGGCTAGATTAGCAATCCATTCTATTCCTGCACCCATGATAGGCTAGATTAGCAATCCATTCTATTCCTGCACCCATGATAGGCTAGATTAGCAATCCATTCTATTCCTGCACCCATGATAGGCTAGATTAGCAATCCATTCTATTCCTGCACCCATGATAGGCTAGATTAGCAATCCATTCTATTCCTGCATCCATGATAGGCTAGATTAGCAATCCATTCTATTCCTGCATCCATGATAGGCTAGATTAGCAATCCATTCTATTCCTGCATCCATGATAGGCTAGATTAGCAATCCATTCTATTCCTGCATCCATGATAGGCTAGATTAGCAATCCATTCTATTCCTGCATCCATGATAGGCTAGATTAGCAATCCATTCTATTCCTGCATCCATGATAGGCTAGATTAGCAATCCATTCTATTCCTGCATCCATGATAGGCTAGATTAGCAATCCATTCTATTCCTGCATCCATGATAGGCTAGATTAGCAATCCATTCTATTCCTGCATCCATGATAGGCTAGATTAGCAATCCATTCTATTCCTGCATCCATGATAGGCTAGATTAGCAATCCATTCTATTCCTGCATCCATGATAGGCTAGATTAGCAATCCATTCTATTCCTGCATCCATGATAGGCTAGATTAGCAATCCATTCTATTCCTGCATCCATGATAGGCTAGATTAGCAATCCATTCTATTCCTGCATCCATGATAGGCTAGATTAGCAATCCATTCTATTCCTGCATCCATGATAGGCTAGATTAGCAATCCATTCTATTCCTGCATCCATGATAGGCTAGATTAGCAATCCATTCTATTCCTGCATCCATGATAGGCTAGATTAGCAATCCATTCTATTCCTGCATCCATGATAGGCTAGATTAGCAATCCATTCTATTCCTGCTCATGATAGGCTAGATTAGCAATCCATTCTATTCCTGCATCCATGATAGGCTAGATTAGCAATCCATTCTATTCCTGCACCATGATAGGCTAGATTAGCAATCCATTCTATTCCTGCACCCATGATAGGCTAGATTAGCAATCCATTCTATTCCTGCATCCATGATAGGCTAGATTAGCAATCCATTCTATTCCTGCACCATGATAGGCTAGATTAGCAATCCATTCTATTCCTGCACCATGATAGGCTAGATTAGCAATCCATTCTATTCCTGCACCATGATAGGCTAGATTAGCAATCCATTCTATTCCTGCACCATGATAGGCTAGATTAGCAATCCATTCTATTCCTGCACCCATGATAGGCTAGATTAGCAATCCATTCTATTCCTGCACCCATGATAGGCTAGATTAGCAATCCATTCTATTCCTGCACCATGATAGGCTAGATTAGCAATCCATTCTATTCCTGCACCCATGATAGGCTAGATTAGCAATCCATTCTATTCCTGCACCATGATAGGCTAGATTAGCAATCCATTCTATTCCTGCATCCATGATAGGCTAGATTAGCAATCCATTCTATTCCTGCATCCATGATAGGCTAGATTAGCAATCCATTCTATTCCTGCACCCATGATAGGCTAGATTAGCAATCCATTCTATTCCTGCATCCATGATAGGCTAGATTAGCAATCCATTCTATTCCTGCATCCATGATAGGCTAGATTAGCAATCCATTCTATTCCTGCATCCATGATAGGCTAGATTAGCAATCCATTCTATTCCTGCACCCATGATAGGCTAGATTAGCAATCCATTCTATTCCTGCATCCATGATAGGCTAGATTAGCAATCCATTCTATTCCTGCATCCATGATAGGCTAGATTAGCAATCCATTCTATTCCTGCATCCATGATAGGCTAGATTAGCAATCCATTCTATTCCTGCATCCATGATAGGCTAGATTAGCAATCCATTCTATTCCTGCATCCATGATAGGCTAGATTAGCAATCCATTCTATTCCTGCATCCATGATAGGCTAGATTAGCAATCCATTCTATTCCTGCATCCATGATAGGCTAGATTAGCAATCCATTCTATTCCTGCATCCATGATAGGCTAGATTAGCAATCCATTCTATTCCTGCATCCATGATAGGCTAGATTAGCAATCCATTCTATTCCTGCATCCATGATAGGCTAGATTAGCAATCCATTCTATTCCTGCATCCATGATAGGCTAGATTAGCAATCCATTCTATTCCTGCATCCATGATAGGCTAGATTAGCAATCCATTCTATTCCTGCATCCATGATAGGCTAGATTAGCAATCCATTCTATTCCTGCATCCATGATAGGCTAGATTAGCAATCCATTCTATTCCTGCACCCATGATAGGCTAGATTAGCAATCCATTATATTCCTGCACCCATGATAGGCTAGATTAGCAATCCATTCTATTCCTGCACCCATGATAGGCTAGATTAGCAATCCATTCTATTCCTGCACCCATGATAGGCTAGATTAGCAATCCATTATATTCCTGCACCCATGATAGGCTAGATTAGCAATCCATTATATTCCTGCACCCATGATAGGCTAGATTAGCAATCCATTCTATTCCTGCAACCATGATAGGCTAGATTAGCAATCCATTCTATTCCAGCACCATGATAGGCTAGATTAGCAATCCATTCTATTCCTGCAACCATGATAGGCTAGATTAGCAATCCATTCTATTCCTGCACCCATGATAGGCTAGATTAGCAATCCATTCTATTCCTGCATCCATGATAGGCTAGATTAGCAATCCATTCTATTCCTGCACCCATGATAGGCTAGATTAGCAATCCATTATATTCCTGCACCCATGATAGGCTAGATTAGCAATCCATTCTATTCCTGCATCCATGATAGGCTAGATTAGCAATCCATTCTATTCCTGCATTTATGTAGGCTAGATTAGCAATCCATTCTATTCCTGCATCCATGTAGGCTAGATTAGCAATCCATTCTATTCCTGCATCCATGATAGGCTAGATTAGCAATCCATTCAATGACTGAATACATGCAGAATACAATAATCTTTTAATAAGCCGCGCCTAAACCAGATTCGAGAAGCTGCCATGCTTCTGAAGCACTTCAGAAGAGGCCGGATGCACAGCGGGACACAACAAAAAGCCTTCCTTATTTACCTAATTGGCCTCGGCCGCCCTCTCCAGACTCAAGACCGGTCTCCAATCACGCATAAAAAATAAAATTCCTCAAAAAGCGATCTTAAATTAAACTCTGCCGTCTCCTCCCCACCCTCCGCCCGTCACCCGGCTGAAGCGGGATGAGCAATTACGATCGCGCAGATCCCCCGCCCAGCCATAGCAGAATTCATTTCATAACTGGCAGTTTATTATTTAAGAAAAACAGCCAGCAGGAAACGCGAAATTCGAGCGAGGATTTTTGGCTACTGGGGCCGGCCCGACACAGCAGGCTTATCGCTAATGCGCCACAGGGGAATTTAGAACTTAGTTATAATACGCTCGTATGAGAGCCTGCCTCTCAGGCGGTCTTTTAATGCCATCGGAACAGGGATTAGCATGGCATGGCGTCAAGTTTTTATAGCGAAGCTTTGGCTTAATCTAGACAGAAATCTTAATGAGCAGCCGGGTCTATGCTTACTTGGAAAGGCGCTTCGCTTTGCTCTGCCTAATAAGAAGATTAATTCACAGTTGAACCACTGAGAGGAGTCGAACCCCGTGACGATAATTCTCTGCCTACTTTCAACTAGGCCTAGTTAAAAATATAAAATTATGCTTTTGGCTGAAGGTCCGCCACGGTATTGCAAGTGTCAGGCAGAATTGCCTGGTGGGAATAGAAACAGGAGGAGAATTATCAGAGGGAATCTTCCCCTGGACATAAACACGGGCTATTGCCAAATAGGGAATCCTATCAATGCCATACAGATGTGTCAGGGGGAATCCTGTGCTACAGTAAAGACTGGGGTATTGCCATGGCCCATGGGGAATATTCTCTTGACAAAAGGACCGGGGCGTTGCCAGGGGGAATTTTCTGCTGGCAAAAAAGACGGGGTGTCAGGGGGAATTTTCTGCTGGAAACAAGACGGTGTCAGGGGGAATTTTCTGCTGGCAAAAGACGGGGTGTCAGGGGGGAATTCTATGCTGGCAAAAAGACGGGGTGTCAGGGGGGGGAATTCTATGCTGGCAAAAAGACGGTGTCAGGGGGAATTCTATGCTGGCAAAAAGACGGTGTCAGGGGGGGAATTCTATGCTGGCAAAAAGACGGTGTCAGGGGAAATTCTATGCTGGCAAAAAGACGGGGTGTCAGGGGGAGATTCTATGCTGGCAAAAAGACGGGGTGTCAGGGGGGAATTCTATGCTGGCAAAAAGACGGTGTCAGGGGGAATTCTATGCTTGCAAAAAGACGGGGTGTCAGGGGGGGGGAATTCTATGCTGGCAAAAAGACGGTGTCAGGGGGAATTCTATGCTGGCAAAAAGACGGGGTGTCAGGGGGGGGAATTCTATGCTGGCAAAAAGACGGTGTCAGGGGAAATTCTATGCTGGCAAAAAGACGGGGTGTCAGGGGGAGATTCTATGCTGGCAAAAAGACGGGGTGTCAGGGGGGGAATTCTATGCTGGCAAAAAGACGGTGTCAGGGGGAATTCTATGCTTGCAAAAAGACGGGGTGTCAGGGGGGGGGAATTCTATGCTGGCAAAAAGACGGTGTCAGGGGGAATTCTATGCTGGCAAAAAGACGGGGTGTCAGGGGGGGATTCTATGCTGGCAAAAAGACGGGGTGTCAGGGGGGGAATTCTATGCTGGCAAAAAAGACGATGTCAGAGGGAATTCTCTGCTGGCAAAAAGACGGGTGTCTGGGATAATTTTCACCTGGCATAAATACCGGGGGAACTGTCTGGGGGAATCACATCCTAGCATAAAGACTGCTGCGGGGATTTTCATAGGGAATTCTCTACAATAAAAGACTCTGTAGGAAAAACTGTTACAGAGGAAATTGTAAAGATCACTAAAAGAGAGTGCATCATGGTGCGGTGTTAAATTTCCTAATTATTTAGACATACAAGAGTCCTCCGCCTTGGGGCAAGAGTCCAGGTTAGGGCTGCAGTAGGAAAAACTTTCGCATCATATCCTGTCTTGCCCCATGCTGATAATGGGCAGTTAATGGAAAGTGGGACGCAGAAGAGCGGCGGCTCGCACAAAAATTCACTTCGAAGACGCAGCGAAATGCGATTTGCGACCGGCGCCGCCCCCCCCCCGCTGGCTCCCGGGCATCTCCGACCAGCAGACGAAAGTCGGCGAGGCGGCGCCGCAGGGGAGGCCCGGGCCTCAATTTTTCCCGATTAGATATTCCGGCGCTCCTCTCTGGCCCGCCCGCCATCATTTTCATGACTACCGGGGCTCCCAGAAGACTCTCCCCCCCCAGCGGTGTCCACTCCGCCCTCCTGTCCGGGCCGCCACTTTTTCCTTCATTTTATCGAATTACGCGGCGCATGAGGGCGCCCGGGCAGCGGCGGTTGCTCAACTAATTTTACACTTTGCGATGGAGGAAAGACCGGAGAGGCGGCGGCCCCCGGAGCTGACGAAATGAGACCGGGGGAGAAAATGGGATAGGCAGGCAGGGGTGCGCTAAACTTTTCCAGCTGAGAGAGACTTTGCCATTCGAATAGGCAGGCGCCCAGGTCGAGAGAAGAGGCAGCAGTAGCAAAGCGATGAAGCCCGCGCGTCCCAGCTTCCCGACTGACTGGCGGTTAATCAGCAATTGGGGGGGGGGGGAATTTTACTCCCCAGCCCGCTTGAGCCTCTCAACTGGGACAAGCTGAGTGAGAGTGAAAGAGAAAAGAAGAGGTGGAGAAGGCAAAGTGGGAGGCAGGGAAAGGGCGATTGAGTGGGCGCTCTGAGGGGATTAAGAGGCTGCGTTCGCCCACCCCTCTGCTCAGCAGGCGGAATCCCCATAGCACGGGAACCCCGACAGCCCCCCCCCCGCTGGTTGACTGACTGGCACACAGAAAGACAGCGGGGAGAATTCTCCCTATCTCTAATCTCTTCCCTTTAGTAGGAAAAGAAGCAGCGGAATTGCCAAAGACAAAAGTCCCCATGCGGTGGATGAATTCATGCCGGCGGACGGGGAACCGATACAAACGGATAGGGGATAGAGAGGATTAATCAATATGACGAAGACTCAAGCAACTTAATTAGCATACATTAAGTTTGGTAGCGGGCCACCCATGCCAGAGCCGGCAACCCTGTGGCATGATCAGCAGCGCTAAACTAAATAAAATGACCCCGGGGGTAGGCAGGCGAGGGCATAACTAATGAGGATGAAAGATTAAACAGCTCAGGCCATTTAGAAAACTCATCACGCTCACACAGAGATAGGATGCAGTGTTTGATCACAGTGTTGGAGTGTTGGACAGCGGCAATGGACAGTCTATAATACTCAACTGATGAAGAGGTTAGAGGCTCAAATTCTCGCCAAGCTCAGCTCACAGCAGCCCATACAGCAGCTTAACTTTACACAGCTATAAAGTCGGTGTGAAAAAAGAAGCAAGGTGAGAGAAAACACTTCAAACAATAAGAGCATGAGCAATAGGGGCCTGGGTTTAGGCCCAGTGCGGCCTGCTCGTGTGCTCAGTACAGCTGCTTCATTTATTATCGCGTCCCGACACGATAAACTGCGGGGCTCTGCGACAACCGGCCAGAGAAGCACAATCTCCCTCACCTGACAGCAGTTTACACAATAAGCAACTTGCAACAAAGGGGCTCAGGGAAGCCAGGGTTAGTCTGTGTAAATTACCGATGCACAACAAACTGGTAGCTAGAAAATATAAAATGGACATCTGCACACTCAATGAGAGCAGAGGGCATGTACATGAGCAATGTATGTACAGTGGAAGGGTGGCCTGTGAGTCTTCTTTGCGAAAGATAATTGAACTGTCTGTTTAGCCTATAATAGATTCTCCGTGGCTTACTGGAGATTCTCCGTGGCTTACTGGGAGATTCTCTGTGGCTTAAGGGGGCGATTCTCTGTGGCTTAATGGGAGATTCTCTGTTGCCTAATGGGCGATTCTCTGTGGCTTAATGGGAGATTCTCTGTAGCTTAAGGGGGCGATTCTCTGTGGCTCAGGCTTAAGGGAGATTCTCTGTGGCTTAATGGGAGATTCTCTGTGGCTTAAGGGGAGATTCTCTGTGGCTTAAGGGGAGATTCTCTGTGGCTTAATGGGAGATTCTCTGTGGCTTAATGGGAGATTCTCTGTAGCTTAAGGGGCGATTCTCTGTGGCTCAGGCTTAAGGGGAGATTCTCTGTGGCTTAAGGGAGATTCTCTGTGGCTTAATGGGAGATTCTCTGTGGCTTAAGGGGAGATTCTCTGTGCTTAAGGGGAGATTCTCTGTGGCTTAATGGGAGATTCTCTGAGGCTTAATGGGAGATTCTCTGTGATTTAATGGGAGATTCTCCGTGGCTTACTGGGAGATTCTCTGTAGCTTAAGGGGGCGATTCTCTGTGGCTTAGGCTTAAGGGGAGATTCTCTGTGGCTTAAGGGGAGATTCTCTGAGGCTTAATGGAGATTCTCTGTTGCCTAATGGGGCGATTCTCTGTGGCTTAAGGGGAGATTCTCTGTGGCTTAAGGGGCGATTCTCTGTGGCTTAATGGGAGATTCTCTGTAGCTTAAGGGGGCGATTCTCTGTGGCTTAAGGGGAGATTCTCTGTGGCTTAAGGGCGATTCTCTGTGGCTTAATGAGATTCTCTGTAGCTTAAGGGGGCGATTCTCTGTGCTCAGGCTTAAGGGGAGATTCTCTGTGGCTTAATGGGAGATTCTCTGTGGCTTAATGGGAGATTCTCTGTGGCTTAATGGGAGATTCTCTGTGGCTTAATGGGAGATTCTCTGAGGCTTAATGGGAGATTATCTGTGGCTTAATGGGAGATTCTCTGAGGCTTAATGGGAGATTCTCTGTGATTTAATGGGAGATTCTCCGTGCTTACTGGGAGATTCTCTGTAGCTTAAGGGGGCGATTCTCTGTGGCTTAGGCTTAAGGGAGATTCTCTGTGGCTTAATGGGAGATTCTCTGTGTTTAAGGGGAGATTCTCTGAGGCTTAATGGGAGATTCTCTGTGGTTTAAGGGGAGATTCTCTGAGGCTTAATGGGAGATTCTCTGTGGTTTAAGGGGAGATTCTCTGTGGCTTAATGGGAGATTCTCTGTGGTTTAAGGGGAGATTTTCTGTGGCTTAAGGGGAGATTTTCTGTAGCAGATTTTATACCATAATCCCATCGTTCTGCAATCCGTCTACATCAAAATTAGCCCGATGTACGAAGGAGGCGAGATTGGTGCAACGAGGCAGATGAAAACACGAATTAAATGAATACAGCAGTTGCAGCAGCAAAGTAAATTGGGTTTTACACTGGGAAGCTTCTTCTAAAGAGTTTCTTGCTTGACAACAATTAGATTATCGGAGAACTCCTAACGACAGAGATTATCCGGAAAGATAATAATAAGTGTCCCTATGCCGGCAGGCCTGAGACTATAATACAATCGATCTATCGGATTAGGGAAAAGGGCGAATGAATTACCACGCGCCGCCAGCGAGTCCAGCTT
>NIVC01003510.1:0-56952 GCA_002269645.1 Macrostomum lignano
AGTCCAGGTTAGGGCTGCAGTAGGAAAAACTTTCGCATCATATCCTGTCTTGCCCCATGCTGATAATGGGCAGTTAATGGAAAGTGGGACGCAGAAGAGCGGCGGCTCGCGCACAAAATTCACTTCGAAGACGCAGCGAAATGCGATTTGCGACCGGCGCCGCCCCCCCCGCTGGCTCCCGGGCATCTCCGACCAGCAGACGAAAGTCGGCGAGGCGGCGCCGCAGGGGAGGCCCGGGCCTCAATTTTTCCCGATTAGATATTCCGGCGCTCCTCTCTGGCCGCCGCCATCATTTTCATGACTACCGGGGCTCCCAGAAGACTCTCCCCCCAGCGGTGTCCACTCCGCCCTCCTGTCCGGGCCGCCACTTTTTCCTTCATTTTATCGAATTACGCGGCGCATGAGGGCGCCGGGCAGCGGCGGTTGCTCAACTAATTTTACACTTTGCGATGGAGGAAAGACCGGAGAGGCGGCGGCCCCCGGAGCTGACGAAATGAGACCGGGGGAGAAAATGGGATAGGCAGGCAGGGGTGCGCTAAACTTTTCCAGCTGAGAGAGACTTTGCCATTCGAATAGGCAGGCGCCCAGGTCGAGAGAAGAGGCAGCAGTAGCAAAGCGATGAAGCCCGCGCGTCCCAGCTTCCCGACTGACTGGCGGTTAATCAGCAATTGGGGGGGGGGGAATTTTACTCCCCAGCCCGCTTGAGCCTCTCAACTGGGACAAGCTGAGTGAGAGTGAAAGAGAAAAGAAGAGGTGGAGAAGGCAAAGTGGGAGGCAGGGAAAGGGCGATTGAGTGGGCGCCTGAGGGGATTAAGAGGCTGCGTTCGCCCACCCCTCTGCTCAGCAGGCGGAATCCCCATAGCAGCACGGGAACCCGACAGCCCCCCCCCGCTGGTTGACTGACTGGCACAGAAAGACAGCGGGAGAATTCTCCCTATCTCTAATCTTTCCTTTAGTAGAAAAGAAGCAGCGGAATTGCCAAAGACAAAAGTCCCATGGCGGTGGATGAATTCATGCCGGCGGACGGGGAACCGATACAAACGGATAGGGGATAGAGAGGATTAATCATATGACGAAACTCAAGCAACTTAATTAGCATACATTAAGTTTGTAGCGCCACCCATGCCAGAGCCGGCAACCCTGTGGCATGATCAGCAGCGCTAAACTAAATAAAATGACCCCGGGGTAGGCAGGCGAGGGCATAACTAATGAGGATGAAAGATTAAACAGCTCAGGCCAGTTTAGAAAACTCATCACGCTCACACAGAGATAGGATGCAGTGTTTGATCACAGTGTTGGAGTGTTGGACAGCGGCAATGGACAGTCTATAATACTCAACTGATGAAGAGGTTAGAGGCTCAAATTCTCGCCAAGCTCAGCTCACAGCAGCCCATACAGCAGGCTTAACTTTACACAGCTATAAAGTCGGTGTGAAAAAAGAAGCAAGGTGAGAGAAAACACTTCAAACAATAAGAGCATGAGCAATAGGGGCCTGGGTTTAGGCCCAGTGCGGCCTGCTCGTGTGCTCAGTACAGCTGCTTCATTTATTATCGCGTCCCGACACGATAAACTGCGGGGCTCTGCGACAACCGGCCAGAGAAGCACAATCTCCCTCACCTGACAGCAGTTTACACAATAAGCAACTTGCAACAAAGGGGCTCAGGGAAGCCAGGGTTAGTCTGTGTAAATTACCGATGCACAACAAACTGGTAGCTAGAAAATATAAAATGGACATCTGCACACTCAATGAGAGCAGAGGGCATGTACATGAGCAATGTATGTACAGTGGAAGGGGTGGCCTGTGAGTCTTCTTTGCGAAAGATAATTGAACTGTCTGTTTAGCCTATAATAGATTCTCCGTGGCTTACTGGGAGATTCTCCGTGGCTTACTGGGAGATTCTCTGTGGCTTAAGGGGGCGATTCTCTGTGGCTTAATGGGAGATTCTCTGTTGCCTAATGGGGCGATTCTCTGTGGCTTAATGGGAGATTCTCTGTAGCTTAAGGGGCGATTCTCTGTGGCTCAGGCTTAAGGGGAGATTCTCTGTGGCTTAATGGGAGATTCTCTGTGGCTTAAGGGAGATTCT
This sequence comes from Macrostomum lignano, assembly GCA_002269645.1. Taxonomy (NCBI): domain Eukaryota; kingdom Metazoa; phylum Platyhelminthes; family Macrostomidae; genus Macrostomum; species Macrostomum lignano. The sequence goes on from NIVC01003510.1 coordinate 2,085, forward strand.
CTGTGGCTTAAGGGGAGATTCTCTGTGGCTTAATGGGAGATTCTCTGTGGCTTAATGGGAGATTCTCTGTAGCTTAAGGGGGCGATTCTCTGTGGCTCAGGCTTAAGGGGAGATTCTCTGTGGCTTAAGGGGAGATTCTCTGTGGCTTAATGGGAGATTCTCTGTGGCTTAAGGGGAGATTCTCTGTGGCTTAAGGGGAGATTCTCTGTGGCTTAATGGGAGATTCTCTGAGGCTTAATGGGAGATTCTCTGTGATTTAATGGGAGATTCTCCGTGGCTTACTGGGAGATTCTCTGTAGCTTAAGGGGGCGATTCTCTGTGGCTTAGGCTTAAGGGGAGATTCTCTGTGGCTTAAGGGGAGATTCTCTGAGGCTTAATGGGAGATTCTCTGTTGCCTAATGGGGCGATTCTCTGTGGCTTAAGGGGAGATTCTCTGTGGCTTAAGGGGCGATTCTCTGTGGCTTAATGGGAGATTCTCTGTAGCTTAAGGGGGCGATTCTCTGTGGCTTAAGGGGAGATTCTCTGTGGCTTAAGGGGCGATTCTCTGTGGCTTAATGGGAGATTCTCTGTAGCTTAAGGGGGCGATTCTCTGTGGCTCAGGCTTAAGGGGAGATTCTCTGTGGCTTAATGGAGATTCTCTGTGGCTTAATGGGAGATTCTCTGTGGCTTAATGGGAGATTCTCTGTGGCTTAATGGGAGATTCTCTGAGGCTTAATGGGAGATTATCTGTGGCTTAATGGGAGATTCTCTGAGGCTTAATGGGAGATTCTCTGTGATTTAATGGGAGATTCTCCGTGGCTTACTGGGAGATTCTCTGTAGCTTAAGGGGGCGATTCTCTGTGGCTTAGGCTTAAGGGGAGATTCTCTGTGGCTTAATGGGAGATTCTCTGTGGTTTAAGGGGAGATTCTCTGAGGCTTAATGGGAGATTCTCTGTGGTTTAAGGGGAGATTCTCTGAGGCTTAATGGGAGATTCTCTGTGGTTTAAGGGGAGATTCTCTGTGGCTTAATGGGAGATTCTCTGTGGTTTAAGGGGAGATTTTCTGTGGCTTAAGGGGAGATTTTCTGTAGCAGATTTTATACCATAATCCCATCGTTCTGCAATCCGTCTACATCAAAATTAGCCCGATGTACGAAGGAGGCGAGATTGGTGCAACGAGGCAGATGAAAACACGAATTAAATGAATACAGCAGTTGCAGCAGCAAAGTAAATTGGGTTTTACACTGGGAAGCTTCTTCTAAAGAGTTTCTTGCTTGACAACAATTAGATTATCGGAGAACTCCTAACGACAGAGATTATCCGGAAAGATAATAATAAGTGTCCCTATGCCGGCAGGCCTGAGACTATAATACAATCGATCTATCGGATTAGGGAAAAGGTGCGAATGAATTACCACGCGCCGCCAGCGAGTCCAGCTTAGCAGAGCGGAGAAACCAACGGTTTTATAATGCTATTAATGAGGGATAAAAAATAATGGGACGCCACTCAATTCATAAAATAGGCAAAATTCAATTACAATGTAACTATAAGCATTGTACATTGCGCACAGTTATGCAAGAAATCACACAAGGGGTCAGGCAGAAGTCAGCAGTCGGTGACAGAGCATTTTTCAGAGCAGCAGCGATGGTCCGCAAGTAACAGATGGTATCTTTAAGTTATAGAGTGGGTCCAATGAGTATAAATGTGTTAATATGCGATTACTCTAACAGCATGCTCAGAGGTAGAAAGTTGCGCAAATCCCAAGTCACGTGACAGCCCCAGCCGATTCTATTCCGGCTCAGCAGTCCTCGTCCAGACCCTCGTCCATGGCGGCCAGAGCCACTTCGCCGTGCCACTCGAACGAGTAGTTGAGATGCGCTGGCGACAGCGAGGCCGGGGCGGAGCAGAGCGACTTGGACTTGGCGTGCTCCACAGCTGCCTGCGGCGGCTTCAGCGGCTGCTGCTGGCTGTCTCCGCCTGACGCCGCCGGCTTGACTCTGACGGCCGACAGAGCGTAGGACGACGAGGAGGCCGACGCCGACGTCGACGAAGCTGTTGATGGGCGGAAAGCAGACGAGGCTGCTGCTGACACCGCGGCGACTACGCTGCATTTTGGCGCCAGCTTCGGCGAGTCGGCGAACGACACCGGCCAGGACAGGGAGGGCGCGAAGCCCTGGCCGGACGGCAGCGACACCGGCGTCTCCTTGGCAACCGACTGGCCGCCGCCGCTGTCGCAACTGCCATTGGCAGCCCCGTGAACCGAGGCGCCGCCGTTGGGGACGGCTCCGACTACCCCAGCAGCGCCGCAGCTCAGCGAAGTCGGCACTTGAGTTGATCGGCGAACGCCGTCCTGGCCGCCGTGCTGCTGGCTGAGCCGGTGCCGCAGGTGCTGGTGGTGCTGCTGATGGTGATGGTGAGACAGGCGGAAGGCCTGGCCGCCCGGATAAGCGTCTAAGAAGGTGAGCGCCTGCGACAGGCTGTCGGCGCTCATCTCCTTGTGCCCGGAGTCCGGAGAGCCGCTCTGCGCGCCGGGGGACGCCGCTGAAGCCGGCGCCCCAGCCACTGTGACGGTAGCGGCGGTGGTAACTGCAGATGCGGAGGCGGCGGCGGCAACTGCAGCAGCGGTGGAGGCCGCGGAGATCATAAGGAGGCTGTCAACAGAACTGGAGCCGCCTCGCCCAGCGGCGTCAGCCCGCAGTCCTCGGCCGCCTTGAGCTCCGGCAAATCCAGCGGTGCAACTGGCGGACAGAGCGGGGTGCTCTTGTCCGGCAGGCCGGACACTCCGGACGGTGCCTTTGTCAGTGTCGAAGCTGCAGACGATGAAGATGCTAATCTGGCGTCCAGCTCTGGAGGCCGCTGATGATACCGGAGCTCCAGCAAACGCAGGCGGTGCACCAGCTGGTTGAGATGATCCAGCAGGTCCCTATTCTGCACGAGCAGCTGGTGAGCTCTGGCCTGAGCTTCAACCCTGGCAGCAGCCTCGGCGGCCAGCTGGTCCCTGAGCAGCCGGGCCTGCGCCATGGCCACCTGGGCCTGCTGCGACTGCTGCTCCAGCCGCTGCCTGATCAGCTGCTGGCGGTGCCGCAGCCACAGCGGCCCGCCCTCCGGATCGCTGCCCGATGCCACCATGCCGCCAAGGCCGTCGGCATCCAGATTGATGCTGTCCCAGCTGGGTGGCAGCGGCGCCAGCGGCGAGGTGATGGTGCCGACCGTGTGACGGGGCCGGCCAACGCCCACCGGCTCGGAGGTGGACGAGCTTAGCTGAAGCGACGGAGGCGGCGGCAGAGGCGTCGCAGCGGAGGATTGCGCCGTCAGTGGCGGCTTTTTGACCTCGCAGCCGGCGGCCTCCTTAATGAGAGGCGGTGTCGTCTTGTCCGCCGCCGATTTCTTGTCTGCTGCAGCGGGGGTTTCGGCAGCGGCGGCGGCGGCAGACTTGGCCGGCGAAGATGACTCAGCGGTGCCGGCCGAACCGCCCTGACCCGATTTGACCTTGGCTGGTGCCGACTCGCCGGGCGACTGCACGGGGCTGGTGGTGGCATTGGAGGCGGCGGCGCTGCGGCCCTCCTTGGAGCCCAGGGACAGCTGGTGGCAGACCTCGAATGCCTGGCCTATGGTGCGCACGATGCGCATGGCCTGAGCCTTCTTGTAGGCCTTGAACACGCTGCACTTGAATGCGTTCCTCTGGCTGTCCCTGGCTATGTAGCTGAATATCTTCAGGTCCTGCGAGTCGTGCGACACGTAGAATATTCTGTAGATGGGGTGGTGCATGAGCAGCTGCGAGGTCGAGTCCAGCCACAGGGCTCGCCTGCGGGCGCGCCGGCAGATGACGCTGACCCCGTCAACGGAGATAGATATGGTGACCTTGCGCTTCTTGATAGCCTTAGCCTTGAACTCGAAGCGGATTCGCCGCATGGCGGCAACAATCTCCACGCGACTCTGCGGCCGCGGCACGTCCAGGCTGCCGATGAACTTGGCCTTGTACTGGATGCCCCGCTGGAACGCCTCCTCTGAGTGCACGGGGAACCGGCTGGAGTCCGCGGCGTTTTCGCTGACGATATCGTAGTCGGTCATCCTGGAATAGCAGGCGGCGGAGAGCATCGCGGATCCGGTCAGTCAGGTGCAAATCAGGTAAACTTCACCTGGCCCTCAGCCCGCCTCTACCGTTAATGGGGAAAATTTCCCCTTAAAAAGCCAAGCCCATATCCGAGCCATTAGAATTATTTCTTGCCCCCGACGAACGCAGGCGACATCAACTAAGGACAGGAAGCTGGAGGGACGAGGAAGCTGCGGGTAGGGCAGCATGGGGACATGTGACGGCGGCGGCGTCTGAAGAGGAAGGAAGTGGCTCATAAGGAGCGCTTTATTGGCTTTCCAAAGCCATAGAGGCGGAGAGGCGCGCCTGAACTGCGCAGCTCCACTGATTCGGCACTTGATCTCCAGCCAGCCACAGGTCAGACAGAGAGGCATTGGAATCCAGGGGGCTTCGAAGCATGTAAATAGTCTAAGAGCACAGCATACCCCCCAACCCTCGAGAGAATAGCAGACTGTTGAACAAGCGGCTGCTGGCGCAGTGTCCCGAACTGAGTAGTATCGAAGGGCACAGGCAGATAAATAAATCTGGTTGAAATCGCAGCCCAGGTGCGGACAGGTGACCCAGCGGCTAGTAAACACACTGGTCTCCGAGGGACAAACAGTTATGCTAAGAAATTCGAGCCCACTGTTTACTAATCCTCAGAGCTAGCGAATCGCCAGCAATGGGATAACAACAGAGGCTGTACGCGTGACAAGGATATTCTGTCGCGGCAGGGAAGGGGAAAGAAACCCATCGGGAAATTTTCCTTTTCACAAGGCTCTGGACCAATTCTTCTTCACTGATTTTCAGGCAGTCGGCCAGTCTGTCCGGTACAATTAGTTAATCTGCAGGGATCGGGGCAAGCCGCGAATCCCACAGGCCGCAGGCCAGGCCCAGTCGTGGGATACGTACACGGTGAAGCCGAACAGATAGGGGGGGGGGCTTCTCTAGGGAAAACAATCGTGCACTTTTACCGCTAAACAAAACAGTGACACTTATAAGACACTAAGTAGTCAGGGGGCGAGGCTGTGTGACCGAAATAGCAGCCAAATTTTGATGTCAATATTGAATAGCACGGCTGATGCTTCATAAAAAACCCAAAAAACTGGATAGTCCGGGCAGAGCCGGCTGCGGATCTGCAATCAGCATTGGCCTTGATTGACAGCTTCCGGGGTAGAAATTGGTTTCCGCTGGGGGTGGGTGGGGGGAGCGGAGCAGTCCCAGCTGCAGCTGCAGGACACGAGATGGCTGCAGTTAACAGGGCAAATGATTTTTGGCATTTTGCCACTTTGTAGCAGCCTCTATAAAGTGAAAAGTGATTACAGTTGCAACAGTCGCACAGACACATGCCAGAGGTCACTCAGCTCAGAAGCACTGGGTTAGGATTAAGAGAGTGACTGAGCACCAGGGCAGTATAGAGAATGAGCTCAACAACAGCCAACTGCTAGCAAGTTAATGACTCGAAAGCTGATGGGAATAAGGAGCCCGGGATGGCAGATGGAGCAAAGGAGGCTGGGAAGCGGGCCGCAGCAGGCAGTAAAAGTAACAGTGCGCTCCCAAGTCCGAGCAAGCATAGGGATGAGATGGGCAGCAGCGATAAGACCGAGTGACCAGGCGCTGGTGGCCGAGGACTCAAGAGAGAGAGAGATAGTGACGAAGCAAGGGGAGAGGAAAAGAAGCGAACTACTGGCTGAAACAAGATCGCCCAGACAGGCAGGGGATTTGCTAATAAGCCAAGGCAATGGCGCCCGCCGTAGTGCGAAAAGTTAGAAAATGGGGGGAGGCGGCGTCCCAGTCCAACAGGACGCGTAGCAAAGTTGCATTGCCGCCGCTCATCCTGGAATCCTCCGCCCGTCTCAGCCGCATCCTTCTATCACACAGGAATGAGAAACGAGTGAAGAGAAAAAAGAGGAGTTAGAGAAGAGAGAAGGAGGGCCATCCTCGCCATCCCGGCCCCGAGGCCCTGCGCACACAATATATACACGGAGCGAAGCCAGGCAAAAGGGAAAGTGGAAGCTACTTGGAAATGATTAAAAATTCTTTCCTTCCTGAGGTTTGGTCCCGGCCGAGTAAAACAGCCAGGGAGGAGGCGGGGCCCGGCCTAAGCCAGGAAAGTGAATTCCCATGGCTAAAACATCTTCAACCTTCATAAAATTTCCTGACATACAAGACAAGATGATGAACTAGATCGGCTGAAGCGAATCTCCCCTCCTCGAACTCGCCCGCCCTTCCTCATCTCCCCCTCCCCGATGCTTCGTCTTCATTTCCTTCAAGCCTCGTTTCTCGTCTGGCAGCGAAACTGCACAGCAACAGCCAACTAGCGGAGCCGATGAATAAATTAGGGACGGGGCCTGCTGTGTCACCTTCGATTCTGCGACAAGCCAACCGTTGTGCCTGTAAACAGACAGCGTGACAGGGCATTACAGTATCCGATCCAGCGCACTATGGGAGTCAAAATAAATAAAAAGTAGCAAAACAGCGCTGAGGAACTCCCCAGCCGGTCAGAGGAGAACAGGCTCCGAGAACAGCCTCGATCGATAAGCAAGCCAAGGTCGGGTGCTTTCAATTAAAAGCGCAGCAGGCAGCGGCCAGACTTCTGCTCTGACGGAGCACCGAACCAGCTCGGGGGAATCTGGTCTATACGAGTGCAGATCCCCGAAGCGGCACCTACAGCTCGGCAGAAGCATCAGGACCTCGATGGTCATCGATTGGCCAGCTAGGAGAGAAGACGAGAGCTTCTAGGCCAGTTCATCTCAGCTCAGTTATACATCCAGCGCCAAGACGCAGGTAGCTTCCTTAGAGTGTGCGTTGAGAGCAGCCGAGTAACAGGAGGCGAGGCTGGCCAGGAGGGGCACTTAGCAACAGAATGGAATCTCTTGAAATATGCAGACCCGGGGCCGGGCTCTCCGATTACCGATGAGGACAAGCGGCAGCTCCCCGCATTCATTGATTGCAAGCGGATCGGGCAGCGGCATCAAGCGGTCGCTTGCCCCCCCCCAACTCCCGGAATGGAAAGTTGATGAGATGAGCAGCGGATCCCCATACTCGTACCAGCTGAGAAGCTGAGCATCCCGGCCCCATCATCATCAACACTTCACCTGAAATGACGTCACGCAATAAGAAAAAAGCCGAGAAAATCTCCTGTTTTTGTTTACAAGGCGGCTTGAGCTCGGGAATGACTGATGCGTGTTTTGCTGAACTCAAATTGGGAACTAACAAGGAATGACTTGGCTGATTTGGCTGACTCACTCTCGATAGCGCAGCTCAAGTGTGACTGCAAACCCCGCTGCATCTTAAAAGCAACATCATCATCGGGCTGCCTCATCCGCGCTGCCTCACGCGATGAGATCAGGACAGGCCGGCCTGATGAATCCAATTGAACGGCTAAGAAGGCCGGAGAGGCAGCGGGCTGGACTGGGCTCCAATAATGCGATTCCAACCGAAGCCCCCAGAGCCGGGGCCTCCCTAATCAACAATCAGGGCCCGCCTGGCTTGCTGCGCACCTTTAATGAGAGAGCCGGGCCGGGGCCGCAGCGAATTCTCCTGAATTCCCCCTCCTCCGTATCTCCCCTTCCCACTGCTTGAAGAATTTATTCCAGCGGGCCACAGGAATAATGACAACAAATATCCGCCAACAGCGGTCAAAGTTTCAAGCCTTCAATCGCCGCAGCCGAGATCTGCGGCCACGATAGACGGTGGGTGTGGGGGGGGGGAGCGGCAAATAAAAAGTCCAAAAAATGCAAGTCGGAATCCCCATCCCGCTAAGAGGCTTGGCATTTGAAAGCTGTAGAAAAATAAACTGCGCGCGCGCACACACAGAGACAGCTGGATGGGAAGATTTCCCTAGATGGGATAAACTTTTTTAGGATTCTAAGGAAGCCGCATGGAGACTGGCACTGCCGTAAGCATTGCTAACGGACAATTGTCAGCAGGCTAGCTGAAAGATGAGTCTGAGTACAACTGTGACTAAATAACTAAATATTTATGGCGATACTCACCTGCTATTTGAATTCCCTAGCCGCAAACAATGGGAATTCGCTGCTGCTGCTGACAGGTGCCAACTCGGGACAGGCGCATTGGAGACAGACAATTAGACAGTCAGGCTGAGTTGAACTGGGAAACTTGAACAGCTGCAGCCGGTTGGAATAGTCAAGATGAAGGAGGCGGTGAATTAGGAGGCTGGGCTGGCGGTAGAAGCATTTTGTAGTGCGGCGAACGGCGGGGGCCGAAGCCTCCGCAGACATTGGCTGGCCGGCCGATAGCAAATTGCAGAGCATGGCCGCTGGCTGCTGACGCTCTGGGGGGCTTGAGGCGGCTATTCTGAGTCCGAGAAGAATGGAGCCGGGAGTTTGGGACAGAGCAGCAGATTAATGCCAGAGTCCCAGCCTTCCCTCCCAGCAGCGATAATGGATGCAGCTGTGAGGCATGCAATAAATAGAATAATGGGGGGGGAGTTGAGGGCTAGAGCAGCTAGGGGAGAAAAAGCATGTCCCTGGCCGAGGGGACTATGCAGCGTCATGTGGCGACACAGTTTTTAAGTACCTGGCAGCCAGACAGAACTCAGGTACTAAAATAGAGAGAACTGCCAGCTAAGGGTTCTCACAGCGGAAGAAAGAGAACAGTTCCTTCCGCATCCTCTGCCTGAGCAAATAGGCCTGAACTATAGTGGCAAAGTGGCTTCCCTTCTGCGTTGTAGCCCCAGTCAAAAGCGTGGATTGGTTACACTTTTACAAGCACTTTATCCATTGAAAATGACAAGGCGCGGCTTTCTCGCGTCTAAACTAAAGCAGGCAACGGTCTATCGGGAAGCTGAACAGATTTTATAGCCCGTGTAATTCAACTGCTATGTGCACTTGCGTTCTTACTGCAAGTAGTTAGTAGTTAGTATTGTTATGGATCCTCTGAGGTATACACTCTGTTATATACAAAATTTAATACTAAAATGAAAGATGGTTTTCTACTTTCTAATGACTCTAGACTTTCAAATGTTTTACACATTAATTAAATATCCTTCTGGACGTACCTAGTAAACATATAAACTCTAAAGAAAGAGCAATTTGAACAATTACACTATCAAATTAACAAATTTAGTTTAAAACTGTTCTTGAATATAAACCAAGCTGAGTATTAATGCTAAATACTGAGTATTCTTGTATTATTAACAAGCTGGGTATTAATGCTAGAGAAAGTGAGAAAGAGAGAAAGAAGCAAGAGAAGAAAGAAGAGATTGGAGAGAAATAGAAAAAGACAAAGGAAAATTATAGACATGAAGAGAAAATATGCTAATAGAGAAAATGGGAGAAGTAGAGATTTACATTTTCTATGATTCTAAGATCATTTTCAGAGATTATTAAAGTTCCTTTTCATTCATACAAAACTAGGTTTGTCAAGTAGTATGAAAACCTGCATCTAAAAAGAAGCTTGTTTACTAGTGGCAAAAGATGTGTGCCTCTTCATACCATTTGTTATATACCTTATAATTTACACTGACCCATAATGTGGATAGTGTTAAATTTATGCTAAAAAGTATTTTGCTATCTAGAAAAGTGTATGCCAGTAAAGTATACCAATTAAGCGTTTTAGTAAATTGTATGCCAATAAAAATTGTCTGATTAACAAGCACAGAAATAATGCAACTAGCAATAGATATAGCAAATAACTGCAAAAAATGAAACCTCATTTAAAAATGAAAATAATTAGTAAAACTAAATAGTAAAATAAATCTATTGATTAAAGTATATCATTTACTAGCAAGTAGCAACAATTGAAAAATTTAGTATATAATTTGAAAACCTAATTTATTGCATAATTTTTATATTTACTTTATTATAGCAAAGGATTGTTTAGCAGAATTTATGCAATGATGTCACATAATTCAATGCTTTTTGTATACTGTTGTGTTTTTATTTAATTGAATTCAATTCAGTCAGTTGGAGACATTTGGGTCTTGCTCAATATATTTATACTCATGTGCACATTGACAACAGTGCTACATAATCAAAACAAATGATACCATAATTGAATGCACAATGCATATAAGGTAATTGAACATTCATGCAAATTTTAGTCTTAAAGTTAGTCAATTAGTTAATAAACCTAGGAGTAATGCACAGTCATTACATATACCATACATCTGCAACCCCCTGATTTACACTGGCCATGCAACTTACTTTTTGACCAAAAATGCAACTTACCTGTAAAAGAAACTCTAAAGCAAATTAACACAATTTTGGGTTTCTGGTTTCAGGTTTAGGATATATATATCAAATTTCAATTTCGGGTTTTGGGTGGTAGGAAAAATCATTTTTGGGCCATCTCTATTTATGCCAACCCTTTTTACTTATAAAACAATATATAGGCCTAACTAAAATAAAAGGAAAAATGATATCAAGCAAAATAGTGTTCCCATTTAGTATAAGTAAAATGATAATTATTCAAAAAGAAAGTGCTTCCAAAAAGATATTCATTTTATTGAATTTTTTAAAACTTTTTATACAATAGAAACTTTGCCTTTTAACTTACTAATCTTAAATGATTTTTTAAATAAAAATTTGTCAAACTAGTTTTTTACTAGCAATCTTTGCCCCCCGATGGGGGACATCTGGATAGAATCTCTGTTCTCTACAAGTAACAAAAAGACCACCAAAAAATCCTTCACAAAGACAACAGACAAACTGCTCAAATGAAGTGCATTGCAAAAAGAAATCATCCCAAGACTCCAAGCATCCCCCAGATAGCAAGCATCCCCCAGATAGCAAGCATCCCCCAGATAGCAAGCATCCCCCAGATAGCAAGCATCCCCCAGATAGCAAGCATCCCCCAAATAGCAAGCATCCCTCAGATAGCAAGCATCCCCCAGATAGCAAGCATCCCCAGATAGCAAGCATCCCCCAGATAGCAAGCATCCCCAGATAGCAAGCATCCCCCAGATAGCAAGCATCCCTAGATAGTAAACATCCCCCAGACAATAAGTAGCTAGTGCAACAATTTCCTTAGCTTTAAAGTGGCTCCTTTAAATTGGCATGGCACTTTATACCTTTACATTTGAAATTGTATATCTTTAATATTTGACATGGTGGCTTTTTAATGTTTGACATAGTGGCTCTTCTATGTTTGACATGGTGGCTCTTTTATGCTAGACATGGCTCATTTATGTTAGACATAGTGGCTCTTTTAGGTTTGAAATGGTGGCTCCTTAATGTTTGACATGGTGGCTTTTTAATGTTCGACATGGTGGCTTTTTTATGTTTTAAATGGTGGCTCTTTAATGTTTAAATGGGTGGCCTTTTAATGTTTGACATTGTGGCTCTTTAATGTTTGACATGGTGGCTTTTTAATGTTCGACATGGTGGCTCTTTAAGGTTTGAAATGGTGGCTCTTTAATGTTTGACATTGTGGCTTTTTAATGTTCAACATGGTGGCTTTTTTAGGTTTGAAATGGTGGCTCTTTAATGTTTGACAAGGTGGCTCTTTAATGTTTGACATGGTGGCTCTTTAATGTTTGACATGGTGGCTTTTCTATGTTTGACATGGTGGCTCTTTTATGTTTGACATGGTGGCTCTTGTATGTTCAACATGGTGGCTCTTTTAATGGTTGACATGGTGGCTTTTTAATGTTCTTCATGTTGGCTTTTATGTTTGACATGATGGCTCTTTAATGTTTGACATGGTGACTCTTTTATGTTCTACATGGTGGCTCTTTATGTATGTTCGACATGGTGGCTCTTTAATATTTGATAAGGTGGCTCTTGTATGTTCGACATGGTGGCTCTTTTAGGTTTGAAATGGTGACTCTTTAATGTTTGACATTGTGGCTCTTTAATGTTTGACATGGTGTCTTTTTAATGTTTGACATGGTGGCTCTTTTAGGTTTGAAATGGTGGCTCTTTAATGTTTGACATGGTGGCTCTTTAATGTTTGACATGGTGGCTCTTTAATGTTTGACATGGTGCCTCTTCTATGTTTGACATCGTGGCTCTTTTATGTTTGACATGGTGGCTCTTTAATGTTTGACATGGTGGCTCTTTAATGTTTGACATGGTGGCTTTTTTATGTTTGACATGGTGGCTCTTTAATGTTTGACATGGTGAGTCTTTTATGTTCTACATGGTGGCTCTTTTAGGTTCGATATGGTGGCTCTTTTATGTTCGACATGGTGGCTTTTTAATGTTTGATAAGGTAGCTCTTGTATGTTTGACATGGTAGCTCTTCTATGTTTGACATGGTGGCTCTTTAATGTTTGACATGGTGGCTCTTCTATGTTTGACATTGCGCTTCTTTTATGTTTAGCAGTTTTTTCTTTTCAAGGTGTTTTAATAAAAATCATTTTGCGCTACTAAGATTCGAACCCAGGTCACTACATTAGCAGTCCAGTCTGTTCGCATCTAGGCTATCTATTTTCAATTGGAGAACATGAACTGTTGCCATTATAATTCAATTCTTATAGCAAGTCAGTTAGAGCAAAAAGTTATGACATAATCAATTTTTCAGTTAGCCATAATCAGTCTCAATTTAAGTTAACAATATGGTTCCGCAATTTTAACTAAGTTGTATATACATTTTTTGACACTGTATTCAAATTGTTGTGATGTAATCTTTATCAGAATTGAAATTCAGCCAGTCAGTTTTTTTCTCTAGCATTCTTACAATGCATTTCAAGTCGAAAATTTTGCTTGACCTTTGCAAAAAAGCATGTTTTTCGGATATTTAATGCCTTGCTTTAGCATCGAGCAATTTCTTAGCCAAGATGCATGTACCGAGACGCAAAAATTTCTGATCAAATGGTGCAAGTTTGAAGAAAATTGGTTGAGCCAATTTTTCTGAAATCTATCACATAGCTAGATAGATAGATAGATAGATATACAGAAGACAACTCATTTTTAGTATATAGGATTGCTATTATGGTACTGCAAAATTCTCAATCTGCAAAAATTTATAAAGATTGCACAACTGCACCTAATTATGACTGAACGAAATACAAAATTGTCACTTCACTGTATACCTAAAATTAAAAGATGGAGATGATTTTTATTTTACCCATGTTATTTTTTTTAAATATTTGCTTTCTGTCGACACATCAGAATAAAAAATCTCATAAAAAATACATACTTGGCTGTTGGCAACTAAGGTCAGGATTCCAATGACTTCAATAACAAACTCAATCTGCAGTAAAAATTGTTTTTCATGCCTCATGGCATAAGTTTTCATAAAACTATCGCCTAGCTCTATACTATAGTTTAAACTTTTTCATATTAGGTGGGATCAGATTAATAAAAAAACGATGAGGAAGAACAAATATTAAAGGATTCTATAGTTTGTTTGTTTCGCTTTAGTCTGTTTAAACGTTTCGTGTGGGCTTCATGAGTGCATATGCATGTGCCAAGTATTATTGGCGCGTTGCAACACTACGTTTAAATATTTTCAGAAAAAATAGAATCAATAATTTACAATTTAGCAAAAACGCTTTTTTAAATTAACAGGGTATGGCAAAAAAGTATTAGTGATTTTTTGGAGAAAGCAAGTGTTTTCATTTGTTTTACTAATTTTGTTTACTCCTGATAGAAAAGTACGCAGTTGAGTTGAAAGCCATTTCAAGCCGCTCATGTACTATCTAAATCCTAAAATTATTTAATATACCATTAAATGTTTACAAAGTTTTTGCCTTTGGTAGGTGTTTATCTCTAAGCAGCTGAAGTTTATACACATTTTCCGTGTTTGGTGATTTTTCTCGTTGGTGTGCTGTTTTTATGGAAAAATATCCACATTTAATTTTGTCTGAATTATCGTGTTTTTATTTCCGTGGATTAATGAACCGTCGATCCTGTAACAGCATTTTAGCTTTCATGACTTTTCGGCTTTCGCGTCTATTATATCCATTTCATGTCGTATTGTCCTAATAGACCTACCTAATAATACGACACCAAGCGTTTTAATAACTTTATAAACTGCATATTTAATCTGCAAGTAGTTTTTACAGCCTCTTAGTCTTAGTCTTACGAGTTTTTCAACAACATGCTTAACCAGGAATTTTGAATAGGGCGCAGATATTTTGCTTTTGGTTGTTTGTTTATTTGATAAAGTATAGATTAGCCATAGAAAAAACGCACACGCCCTTTGCACCCCTTCCTCCCCCACCTACCTTAATCTGCTATTGTTCAACAACATTATTCCCAGCCTAGTAAGCTAAGCTGATCCTTCTACAGCGTTACTATTTATTAAAGCGAGGGAAATTCTAATGAATGGCAATTTTAACCAATTCGATCCACATCCAGATTCAACTTCTTTGCTTTTGTGGAGATCATGTTTAACATATTCTAGAACTAAAAAGAACACATTAATCCATGCTCAGCAAGATGGCAGATGTATACTAGAATCAGATGTGGCCAAAGTTGCCAATTCATGCCAAGCATGCTTTATTTTTACTCTTGTCTTGCATGTCAAAACAGGCACAAAAATTGAGTATGCTAGATATATATCATGGGAATATTCTTCAATATGGTATATCATTTTTGCTAATGTATACTAAGCTTCCTTTGGGTAGTATTACCTATGTCACTATATGTATACTTAGGCCTAATATATACTTTACCAGTAGCAATTTTGTTAGAAGTTGCAACTATATAGGTAATTGTCATTTTTATATAAATCTTATTATATACTAGAATAATATATAATTTTAATGAGGTATATATTTTGACTATAGACATTTGCATTTTGAACAACATCTTATTATTATAATTTTATATTGATATGCAAGGCATTATGATATTAGTACATATATATCATTTAAGTTTTTATTTAACTTTTTCATTGAACACAAATATATACCCACATAATATATATAGGATATAAAATGGTTCTATTAATGATAATGGGTTCATCTTTTAGGATTAGTTTTTTATTATGTATTTATAATAATATTTTTGTTTCATATTAAAATTACTACTTGTTTGTTATAGTAGTATTAGTGTATTAAACCATTTTTATATTTTTATTTTAATAATAACCATTGTTTTATTTGCTATATTATCATAAAATTGTAGTTCTAGCTTTTTTATAACAGAGCCCATGAAATGTATGTTTATTTGTCTTATTTAGAATAGACAAGTATAATAGGCTTATAATTTAGTTAAGCTAATAAATGTTCATTTTAGTTACTTTATTTCTATTGAAGTTTCAGCTAAGGCTAGCGGAATGGGCGTTTGCGCCTTCCTGCTGTGTCCCACCAGGACAGCCCTACAGCTAAGTTCAGCTAAGGCTTTCTTTAATCTTAATCTTTAGTTTTTAGTTTTTTTCTTTATTTATATGAAATATAATTATCACTGTATTAATATAGTAGCTAAAATAATTTTAAGCTTTATTGCTATGTTTTTTTAACCTGGTCTTCAAAATACTATTTTATTATAAATAGAAAGTTATAACAGTAATAGAACTATCACTGGTCTATTGAAATTTACAGAATAAAGCAGACCACTAGGACGAGTAAATGAGATGGCTTATAAAATTTCTAGATGACCAACTTATGCAATGATATTGCAGAGCTAGTTGTTTTCATCAGCACTCAGAACCAAGCCGCAGTGCAGACTCTCCCAGCCTCCCAATTCATCCGAGACGCCTCATCCAATCCAATGTCCAGCGAGAGCTCGCCAGACTCGCCAGCCGCCGCGCCGCCAGTCAGCATCAGCGTCAACTGCATCAGCGTCGGCGCAGGTATGAAGCGCGCGCCCAGCGACACGTTCTTTGCTGAGGTGTCGCAGCCGCCCGACCAGCTGGCTGGCCTCCTTGGCAGCGGCGGCAGCTCCGGCGGCTCGCCTGACCGGCGCCTCAGCGAGCGGTCCAAGAGCGAGGCCAACCTGGTCGAACGGCCTTCGCCGAGGCATCGCACCGCCGCCGACTCCGACGATGGCGACGACGACAACGTCGGCGAGTTGGCGGGCGTCGCGGCCGATGGGCGCCGAGTTGGCGTCGGCGGTGGCGTCAGCTGCGGCTCCTCTGTTGGCATCGGCGGTGGCAGCGGAGGCGGCGGCCGGATCTCGGAGCAGTCGCGGGTGTACTGGGACCTGTCCAAGGCGGGCCTGGCCGACACGGACGAGCCGGGCCGGCCGCAGGCTCGCAAATTTGAGAGCAGCCTGCCGGCCATCAGGCAGCAGCAGGAGGTCGGCAATCAGTACGTGTTCAGCTCCAGCGCCGAGTCCTTCTCGCAGTGCAACTTCCTGCGCCGCTCCGCCGATAACCTGCATGTGAGCGGCATCGCGATTGTCTTTCAGATCAGTGTTTGTCTCACGGGGTGTGCCTCCCATGGATTTCTGCTCACGAGAGTTGGCCTGAAGGAACTTTGAGGTTTTCAACAGGAGGACTGCTGAATGTGGCGACTGAGTCAAGAGCAACTGAGTTGGTCACTGATTCAATAGAGACTTGAGTTGGTCACTGATTCAATAGCGACTTGAGTAGGTCACTGATTCAATAGTGACTGAGTTGGTCACTGATTCAATTGTGACTTGAGTAGGTCACTGATTCAATAGTGACTGAGTTGGTGACTGATTCAATAGCGACTTGAGTAGGTCACTGATTCAATAGTGACTGAGTTGGTCACTGATTCAATTGTGACTTGAGTAGGTCACTGATTCAATAGTGACTGAGTTGGTGACTGATTCAATAGCGACTTGAGTAGGTCACTGATTCAATAGTGACTGAGTTGGTCACTGATTCAATTGTGACTTGAGTAGGTCACTGATTCAATAGTGACTGAGTTGGTCACTGATTCAATTGTGACTTGAGTTGGTGACTGATTCAATAGCGACTTGAGTAGGTCACTGATTCAATAGTGACTGAGTTGGTCACTGATTCAATTGTGACTTGAGTAGGTCACTGATTCAATAGTGACTGAGTTGGTCACTGATTCAATTGTGACTTGAGTAGGTCACTGATTCAATAGTGACTGAGTTGGTCACTGATTCAATAGTGACTGAGTTGGTCACTGATTCAATAGCGACTTGAGTTGGTCACTGATTCAATTGTGACTGAGTTGGTCACTGATTCAATAGAGACTTGAGTTGGTCACTGATTCAGTAGTGACTGAGTTGGTGACTGATTCAATAGTGACTGAGTTGGTGACTGATTCAATAGTGACTGAGTTGGTCACTGATTCAATAGTGACTGAGTTGGTGACTGATTCAATTGTGACTGAGTTGGTCACTGATTCAATAGTGACTGAGTTGGTCACTGATTCAATAGTGACTGAGTTGGTCACTGATTCAATTGTGAGTTGAGTTGTTCACTGATTCAATAGTGACTGAGTTGGTCACTGATTCAATAGAGACTTGAGTTGGTCACTGATTTAATAGCGACTTGAGTTGGTCACTGATTCAATTGTGACTGAGTTGGTCACTGATTCAATAGTGACTGAGTTGGTGACTGATTCAATAGTGACTGAGTTGGTCACTGATTCAATAGTGACTGAGTTGGTCACTGATTCAATAGTGACTGAGTTGGTGACTGATTCAATAGTGACTGAGTTGGTCACTGATTCAATAGTGACTGAGTTGGTCACTGATTCAATTGTGAGTTGAGTTGTTCACTGATTCAATAGTGACTGAGTTGGTCACTGATTCAATAGAGACTTGAGTTGGTCACTGATTTAATAGCGACTTGAGTTGGTCACTGATTCAATTGTGACTGAGTTGGTCACTGATTCAATAGTGACTGAGTTGGTGACTGATTCAATAGTGACTGAGTTGGTCACTGATTCAATAGTGACTGAGTTGGTGACTGATTCAATAGTGACTGAGTTGGTCACTGATTCAATTGTGACTGAGTTGGTCACTGATTCAATAGCGACTTGAGTTGATCACTGATTCAATTGTGACTGAGTTGGTCACTGATTTAATAGCGACTTGAGTTGGTCACTGAGTCAAGAGCAACTGAGTTGGTCACTGATTCAATAGTGACTTGAGTTGGTCACTGATTCAATAGCGACTTAAGTTGGTCACTGATTCAATAGTGACTGAGTTGGTCACTGATTCAATTGTGACTGAGTTGGTCACTGATTCAATAGTGACTGAGTTGGTGACTGATTCAATAGTGACTGAGTTGGTGACTGATTCAATAGTGACTGAGTTGGTGACTGATTTAATAGCGACTTGAGTTGGTCACTGATTCAATAGTGACTGAGTTGGTGACTGATTCAATAGTGACTGAGTTGGTGACTGATTCAATAGTGACTGAGTTGGTCACTGATTCAATAGTGACTGAGTTGGTGACTGATTCAATAGTGACTGAGTTGGTGACTGATTCAATAGTGACTGAGTTGGTCACTGATTCAATAGTGACTGAGTTGGTGACTGATTCAATAGTGACTGAGTTGGTGACTGATTCAATAGTGACTGAGTTGGTGACTGATTCAATAGTGACTGAGTTGGTCACTGATTCAATAGTGACTGAGTTGGTCACTGATTCAATAGCGACTTGAGTTGGTCACTGATTCAATAGAGACTTGAGTTGGTCACTGATTCAATAGTGACTGAGTTGGTCACTGATTCAATAGTGACTGAGTTGGTGACTGATTCAATAGTGACTGAGTTGGTCACTGATTCAATAGCGACTTGAGTTGGTCACTGATTTAATAGCGACTTGAGTTGGTCACTGATTCAATAGCGACTTGAATTGGTCACTGATTCAATAGCGACTTGAGTTGGTCACTGATTCAATAGCGACTTGAGTTGGTCACTGATTCAATAGCGACTGAGTTGGTCACTGAGTCAAGAGCAACTGAGTTGGTCACTGATTCAATAGTGACTGAGTTGGTCACTGATTCAATAGCGACTTGAGTTGGTCACTGATTCAATAGCGACTTGAGTTGGTCACTGATTCAATAGCGACTTGAGTTGGTGACTGATTCAATAGCGACTTGAGTTGGTCACTGATTCAATAGCGACTTGAGTTGATCACTGATTCAATTGTGACTGAGTTGGTCACTGATTTAATAGCGACTTGAGTTGGTCACTGAGTCAAGAGCAACTGAGTCGGTCACTGATTCAATAGTGACTTGAGTTGGTCACTGATTTAATAGCGACTTGAGTTGGTCACTGAGTCAAGAGCAACTGAGTTGGTCACTGATTCAATAGTGACTTGAGTTGGTCACTGATTCAATAGCGACTGAGTTGGTCACTGATTCAATAGTGACTGAGTTGGTGACTGATTCAATAGTGACTGAGTTGGTCACTGATTCAATAGTGACTTGAGTTGGTGACTGATTCAATAGTGACTGAGTTGGTGACTGATTCAATAGTGACTGAGTTGGTGACTGATTCAATAGTGACTGAGTTGGTCACTGATTCAATAGTGACTGAGTTGGTCACTGATTCAATAGCGACTGAGTTGGTCACTGATTCAATTGTGACTGAGTTGGTCACTGATTTAATAGCGACTTGAGTTGGTCACTGATTCAATAGCGACTTGAGTTGGTCACTGATTCAATAGTGACTGAGTTGGTCACTGATTCAATAGCGACTGAGTTGGTCACTGATTCAATAGTGACTGAGTTGGTCACTGATTCAATAGCGACTTGAGTTGGTCACTGATTCAATTGTGACTTGAGTTGGTCACTGATTTAATAGCGACTTGAGTTGGTCACTGATTCAATAGTGACTGAGTTGGTCACTGATTCAATAGCGACTTGAGTTGGTCACTGATTCAATTGTGACTTGAGTTGGTCACTGATTTAATAGCGACTTGAGTTGGTCACTGATTCAATAGTGACTGAGTTGGTCACTGATTCAATAGTGACTGAGTTGGTCACTGATTCAATAGCGACTTGAGTTGGTCACTGATTCAATAGCGACTTGAGTTGGTCACTGATTCAATTGTGACTGAGTTGGTCACTGATTCAATAGCGACTTGAGTTGGTCACTGATTCAATAGCGACTTGAGTTGGTCACTGATTCAATAGTGACTGAGTTGGTCACTGATTCAATAGCGACTTGAGTTGGTCACTGATTCAATAGTGACTGAGTTGGTCACTGATTCAATAGCGACTTGAGTTGGTCACTGATTCAATTGTGACTTGAGTTGGTCACTGATTTAATAGCGACTTGAGTTGGTCACTGATTCAATAGTGACTGAGTTGGTCACTGATTCAATAGCGACTTGAGTTGGTCACTGATTCAATTGTGACTGAGTTGGTCACTGATTCAATAGTGACTGAGTTGGTCACTGATTGAATACTGAATAAGACTCAGCTAATGCCTTGAGCAACAGACCCCGCCTACTCAAGTGGCTTTGGAACTAATTGCTTCGCCCTTTATGCCAAGGACAGGCGGCATAGAAAGTCCGAAGCTGATTCGCGGCGCGTGATGCTCACAGTTTTGGTCAAGGGCGGCCTCTCTTTGTCTTTGATGAGTAGCGATTGCTAGGCAACTAATAGGCGGCGCGTGCAAAAGCCCCGTGAATTCTCAGATTTTCTTTTTTATGCTTCTCATTAGGACAGATTCCGGTGTCTGTCTTTATTATACATAGAAGTACTTTTAGCTAAATAGCTATTCATATTTATAGATTTATTGCCGTGTATTATGGAAGCCTGTGGATAGAATTCGCATTGCGCATTTAATTCTCGATTTAATTGGCTTGCTTGCACTTCTGGGGGCAGGCAAGGAAATCAACTCGGATACAGACAAAATACAGACAGACAGACAGACAGACAGACAGACAGACAGACAGACAGACAGACAGACAGACAGACAGACAGACAGGCAGGCAAACCAGACAGACAGACAGACAGACAGACAGACAGGCAGGCAAACCAGACAGACAGACAGACAGACAGGCAGGCAAACCAGACAGACAGACAGACAGACAGACAGACAGACAGACAGGCAGACACACAGACAGACAGACAGACGGACAGACAGGCAAACCAGACAGACAGACAGACAGACAGACAGACAGACAGACAGACAGACAGACAGACAGACAGACAGACAGACAGACAGACAGGCAAACCAGACAGACAGACAGACAGACAGACAGACAGACAGACAGACAGACAGACAGACAGGCAGGCAAACCAGACAGACAGACAGACAGACAGACAGACAGACAGACAGACAGGCAGGCAGGCAAACCAGACAGACAGACAGACAGACAGACAGACAGACAGACAGACAGACAGGCAGACACACAGACAGACAGACAGACGGACAGACAGGCAAACCAGACAGACAGACAGACAGACAGACAGACAGACAGACAGACAGACAGACAGGCAAACCAGAAAGACAGGCAGACAGACAGGCGCAGCTACCGCAGCAGCTGAGCCCGCATCCCACCCGCAGGACGCGATCGCATTCGTTGAGGACGTCGAGCCGGAGTTCGACCTCGCTGAATGCCTTGAGAAGCCGGGCTTCGAGGCTGACCGGCTGCATCAGCTGCTGGCCTCCCTGGACGAGCTGGCCAGCGTTGCCAAGGGTGACGGCGAAGCCGGCGGGTCCACCGTTGTGGAGGCCCGCCTGGCCGCGCTGTCCGGTGTTCGCCGCCTCCTGGACGAGGCCTGGCGAACCCCGCGCTGGGGCCGCGACTACGGGACCGCCCTGTGCGACCGGCTGCGCCAGGAGTCGCTGCTGCGCACGCTGGAGTCCGTGATCGGCGAGCACCAGCTGGGCAGCAGCCAGGACCTCGTGCTGGCCGCCACCGGCCTGCTGGGCCAGGCGCTGACCCGGGAGAACATCGGCAGTCTGGGGCAGGACACGGTCCGCTGCGTGGTAGCCCTCGGCCTGCAGGCAGTGCACACCGAGGACGCCCTGGCCTGCGCCACCGTTGCCGTATTGGAAGCTCTGCTCAAGCATTCGGCCGCGATGTGCTCAACTGTGCTCAAATTGGGCGGCCTCGACCTGCTACTGCGGGCCTGCCAGGCCAGGGACCCGGTGCTGCAGCGGCACTGCGCCCAGGCTCTGGCCAACCTTGCTCTGTTCGGCGACCGGGAGGCTCACAGGCTGATGGCGGCGCAGAAGGTGGCAGACTGGCTGTTCCCGCTGGCGTTCACGCACGACCAGGTGAGCTATCGGGTGTACTTTTGTCGCCTGACTGCTCTGGGCCTATCTAGCGTCTCAGCAGGCTAGCATTCCTCGCGAATCGAACCTTCGTCCTTTGGCGTAGGAGAGTGCCTACAAATTTACTAAACAAAAAAGCAAGAAAAATGAGCATAAATGCCTTTAAACTGCCCTTTTTGCTGATAATTACCCAATAATGCTACCAAAAAATCCCAAATAGGGGGAATTAGGCATATAAGTTATAGCATTCCCCATTTATCTCTGTGCGAGGCAATAAATTCTTGATTGACTCGGTTTATTGGCCGACGGGAAGCCTAACCCTGGGGGGGGGGGCGTAGCTTAGTGGTTCAGCGCGGCGCTCTTATGTGCCAGCAGCCCAGACTCAATTCCAAGTGCAATCACATTTATTTTAGAGCTAAAATGGAATCTTGGTTTGGGTCTGCTTGTGCTTGTGCCATTAACAGCCTTGAGGGCCAATCCCCGTAAGCCCTAATCCTAACCCTATCCATAGCCATAACCCTAGCCATAACCCTAGCCCTAGCCCTAGCCATAACCCTAGCCATAACCATACATGTAGCCCTAGCCTCAACTCTAGTTCTAGCCTTAGCCCTAGCCATAAACCTAGCCCTAGCCCTAGCCATAACCCTAGCCATAACCCTAGCCCTAGCCCTAACCCTAGTTCTAGCCGTAGCCCTAGCATAACCCAAGCCATAACCCTAGCCATAACCCTAGCCATAACCCTAGCCATAACCCTAGCCCTAACCCTAACCCTAGTTCTAGCCCTAGCCCCAGCCCTAGCCCTAGCTCAAATCTCCCCGGCACCGCACCCGCCCGCAGGTGGTGCAGTACTACGCTTGTCTGGCCATCTGCGTGCTGGCCGTCAACCGGGAGCTCGCCAACGCCGTGGCCAGCAGCGGCACCCTGCAGCTGGTCCGGCCTTGGCTGCTGTCCCATTCGCCCGCTGAATTCCGTCAATCTGACGAGGGCCACGCCCAGGGAAGGTCGGCCGGCTGGCTGCAGCGCCTCATGACTCTGCTGGCCTGCGACCAGGCCGAGGCGCAGGCCCTGGCCGCCTTCCACTTCGCCATGGAGGCGGTGGTGAAGCAGGAGCAGGCCAAAGCCGGCCTGTTCGCCGACATCGGCGCCCTGCCGCTTCTCCGCCGCACCGCGGCCAGCACCAACCATCTAGCGGCTCGATTCGCCACTCAGGCTCTGGAGACCCTGGGTGAGGAGCTGCCACATCGGTTCCCGGCGGCCGCCTGTCTCTGGTCGGAGCGGGACGTCCAGCTCTGGCTGCAGCAGGTTGGCTTTCCCGAGCTGGTCGACAGGTGAGGGACCTTTTATGTGCAACTGGGCATCACTTTGATTCATTTACTTTCTTTTATGTAGGGGCAACAATATCGAGGATTCTATTTTGTGTTTTCATCGGTCCGGGATTCCCTAAAATGGGTCCAAGATTCCCTTCAATGTACATCGGTCTGGGATTTCCTTCAATGCACATCGGTTCGGGATTTCCTTCAATGCACATCGGTTCGGGATTTCCTTCAATGTACATCGGTTCGGGATTTCCTTCAATGTACATCGGTTTGGGATTTCCTTCAATGTACATTGTGCCAGGATTCCCTTCAATGTACATTAAGCCGGGATTCCCTTCGATGCGCTACCATCTTCAGATTTTCCCGTTCCCGCGTCGACGGTGACCTTCTGCTCCGCATCACTGACGCCGACCTGCGCGACTCCATCGGCCTCAGCAACGGCCTCCTGCGCCAGCGGCTGATGCGCGAGATCGACCAGCTTCGCACCTCCACCGACTACTCGCCCTGTGACCCGTCCGGCCTGGCCGGCTGGCTGCGCCGCTGCGTTGGCCAGGACAGCGTCCAGTTCGCCTACGCCCTGCTCACCGCCGGCTGCGACCGCCGCCTCCTGGCCTCCGCCAGTGACGCCATGCTAGCCGATGCCGGCGTCTCTGGAGCCGTCCACCGGCTGCGAATCCTGCGGGCGGCCAGCCGGCAGCCGGAGCCCGCGCCCGGCCCGGACGTCTTCGTCAGCTATCGGCGCGAGGGCGGCGCCCTGTTGGCCTCCCTGCTGCGCGTGCACCTGCAGCTGCGGGGCCACACCGTCTTCCTTGACGTCTACCGCCTGCCGTCTGGCAGATTCGACGATCAGCTGCTGCACAGCATCGCCAACACGCGCAACTTCATCGTCGTCTTGACGCCCGGTGCTCTGGACCGCTGCATTGGCGACAACGACGGGGCCGACTGGCTGCACAAGGAGCTGTCGGTGGCGCTGAGCTCCGGCTGCAACATTATCCCAGTGCTGGATCCCGGGTTCGTGTTCCCAGATCCTGACCAGCTACCCGAGGACATCCGCTGCCTGCAGGCCTACAACAGCGTGCCGTGAGTTGCTTCCAGTCTGCTCCTATCTGAATGTTTTTTCCAGGCTGTACGTCGAGGGCCGGCTGCCTCATATGCACTAGTTGGCCTGGATTTACCACGCTCACTAATGCTTGAGTTTCCAATCTAGACTGAGGCAAGAATTTTTCTACGCATTTGCTTAGATACACTAAAGCTGGGATTTCCCCACGTACATTACTAAAGCTGGGATTTCCCCACGTACATAATAAGGCTAGGATTTCCTCGTGTACGTAATAATTCACGAATTTCCATACATGCATTAACAACGGGACTTTCTTGCGTACGCTAAAGCGGGGCTTTCCTTACATTAAAGACTGGGATTTACCGCCTATACTAATATTGAAATTTCCCTTTTGTACACTGAAGCTTGTCGGGTGTCGGGACGCACTAACGCTTGTACGAGCGTATCTCATCCCATCAAAGCTGGGGTTTCCCTATGGTTAATTTCCTAAAGTCATTTTTCGGACATCATCTATTAGCAAAAGCACTTCTATCAATGCGGGAAATTTACCTCGATCCAAGCAATAACTTGCTCACAGCTTACGCTCAGACTCTTCTGCCTTCCTTGGTTTCGCTCGTCCGCCCTGCGAGGCAATTCTACCTACCGCCTAGGCCGGTAGATAACAGTTTGTCAGATACCCTTTGAGCAACTCTTACAGATGCCGTCTCTAGGATTAAATTAATTAAAAATCAACATCTCCCCTTGTCTGGACTCGGCCTCGCTGATCCCATTGGGAGGGGGTGGGCGGCTGTCCTGCGCGGAAATTTTATTAGCAAACGCCGAGTTGCCAGACCGGCGGCTGAAATTTATCTAATGCCGTGCTTTGCTGCTTCACAGAAGAAGCTCGGCAAAGGGGAGAGGCACAGAGGCGCTCGCACTTTTAATACCCCCCCCCCTACTCCGACCTGGGTTCAGCTCCGGTTGTCCTGCAGACTATTTCATCATTGAGATCGCGTGCTCGCTGGGCGTTCACCGATCTTTATCGACTCGGGGAGGCTACTGTGCTCTTGCTAGGGTCCCCTCTCTCCTCCGTCTCCTGTGTGCTTCGCTTAACTACATCCGAATTTGGGCAAGAACTTGAGAAGATTTATTCTAAGCCCGAGTTATACATGCTCTTGTTTCTCGTTGAACTACTCAGATTAGGAAATTTATGGGCACTTTAAGGTTTGGTTTAGTGACAGGAAACCGCGGCCTTCGGCTGATCTGATTTCAACTTCTTTTTACTCGTTACAGCTGCATATTCTACCTACTAGTGCACTGTATATACAATATACAGTTGTATACTGCTGTAAGCTCTGCACGCATTGGGGGAGACTGGAGATGAGGAGGGGCGAAGGCTTAGGGTGGGGAGAGGGGAGAGATGAGGAGGAGCGAAAGAACAGGTTGGGAAGAGGGGAGAAATGAGGAGGAGCGAAGGCACAGAGTGGGGAGAGGGGAAAAATGAGGGGCGAAGGCACAGTGGGGAGAGGGGAGAGATGAGGAGGGGCGAATGCACAGGGTGGAGAGGGGAGAGATGAGGAGGGGCGAAGGCACAGGGTGGGGAGAGGGGAAATATGAGGAGGGGCGAATGCACAGGGTGGAGAGGGGAGAGATGAGGAGGGGCGAATGCACAGAGTGGGGAGAGGGGAGAGATGAGGAGGGGCGAAGGCACAGAGTGGGGAGAGGGGAGAGATGAGGAGGGGCGAATCCACAGGGTGGAGAGGGGAGAGATGAGGAGGGGCGAAGGCACAGAGTGGGGAGAGGGGAGAGATGAGGAGGGGCGAATCCACAGGGTGGAGAGGGGAGAGATGAGGAGGGGCGAATCCACAGGGTGGAGAGGGGAGAGATGAGGAGGGGCGAATCCACAGGGTGGAGAGGGGAGAGATGAGGAGGGGCGAAGGCACAGGGTGGGGAGAGGGGAGAGATGAGGAGGGGCGAAGGCACAGGGTGGGGAGAGGGGAGAGATGAGGAGGGGCGAATCCACAGGGTGGAGAGGGGAGAGATGAGGAGGGGCGAATCCACAGGGTGGAGAGGGGAGAGATGAGGAGGGGCGAAGGCACAGGGTGGGGAGAGGGGAGAGATGAGGAGGGGCGAAGGCACAGGGTGGGGAGAGGGGAGAGATGAGGAGGGGCGAAGGCACAGGGTGGGGAGAGGGGAGAGATGAAGAGGGGCGAAGGCACAGAGTGGGGAGAGGGGAGAGATGAGGAGGGGCGAATGCACAGGGTGGAGAGGGGAGAGATGAGGAGGGGCGAATGCACAGGGTGGAGAGGGGAGAGATAAGGAGGGGCGAAGGCACAGGGTGGGGAGAGGGGAGAGATGAAGAGGGGCGAAGGCACAGAGTGGGGAGAGGGGAGAGATGAGGAGGGGCGAATGCACAGGGTGGAGAGGGGAGAGATGAGGAGGGGCGAATGCACAGGGTGGAGAGGGGAGAGATGAGGAGGGGCGAAGGCACAGGGTGGAGTCGGAGAGGTGAGGAGCACGACTAAGAACGTAAGTAACGGACAGCCAATCAGAAGGAGGTGAGGAGAGAGGGGCCTGAAACACGCACACCCAGAGGAGCAGAGAATTCAAATCATTCTGTACATTGTCGCATTCAAACCTCTTTTTCATTGTCTCGCTCTCAGCTGGAAGCACGAATACCAGGACGCGTGCATCGCCAAGATCGAGTCCTTCCTGGTGAAGGCCTCGGCAGCCGGGGCCGGCGCCGCCTCGGACCAGCAGCAGCCGGACAGTCGGGCCTCGGTGCCGCGGGACTGACTGAAAACCGCTGGCTGAGTGCCTGTTTGGCTTGCCTAGTCACCTTTTTTGATCTGTCAGTCGCTAGCTAATGCCTAATTGCGAGCGTGTCATGGCTAGATAACTAATTAGCGTATCTAGATGTCTAATTACCGAGGTCAGATGCCTAATTACTGTGGCTAGATGCTTTTATTACCGTGGCCAGATGCTTAATTAACGTAGTTAGATGCCTAATTATCATGGCTAGATGTCTAATTACCGTGGCCAGATGCCTAATTATCATGGCAAGATGCATAATTAGCGTTACTAGCGGCCTAATGATCTAAGTAGCATAAGCAGGCTTTACTTCTGAACTTTTCAGTGTTAATTTTTCAAGGAACTTTTGTCTTTAAAATTTTACTTGCAGACAGTCCCAATTTTCTCGTTACGGCATTTGTCAGATGCTTGCTCTGGACTCGTCTTTTAATTTACTAACCACATTCTTAATTCTCTATCCCAGCGTTCGCGCTTTCTGTACTTTTAGAAATATCAAACCGAATCATCTAGTCAGTTGTGCGATTGGCTTGTTAGCTGATCTTAAAATGCAATTTTTACTCTGTTTTGCCGTAATCCTGTGGCTTGTAACTTTATTTTACTTTTTTAAAGTCAAACTATTCTCACACTGGCTCACAATTACTCTACTAGTGTCTCTGTAACACATTATCAGAGTATCCATATGATATTGAATCTATCAGCCCCAATGTACACTCACACCTTTGCAGCTATCAGCCCCAATGTACACTCACACCCTGCAGCTACCAGCCCCAATGTACACTCACACCCTTGCAGCTACCAGCCCCAATGTACACTCACACCCTGCAGCTACCAGCCCCAATGTACACTCACACCCTGCAGCTATCAGACCCAATGTTCACTCACACCCTGCAGCTACCAGCCCCAATGTACACTCACACCCTGCAGCTACCAGCCCCAATGTACACTCACACCCTGCAGCTATCAGCCCCAATGTACACTCACACCCTGCAGCTATCAGCCCCAATGTACACTCACACCCTGCAGCTATCAGCCCCAATGTTCACTCACACCCTGCAGCTACCAGCCCCAATGTACACTCACACCCTGCAGCTATCAGACCCAATGTACACTCACACCCTGCAGCTACCAGCCCCAATGTTCACTCACACCCTGCAGCTACCAGCCCCAATGTACACTCACACCCTGCAGCTACCAGCCCCAATGTACACTCACACCCTGCAGCTATCAGCCCCAATGTACACTCACACCCTGCAGCTACCAGCCCCAATGTTCACTCACACCCTGCAGCTACCAGCCCCAATGTTCACTCACACCCTGCAGCTACCAGCCCCAATGTACACTCACACCCTGCAGCTACCAGCCCCAATGTTCACTCACACCCTGCAGCTATCAGCCCCAATGTACACTCACACCCTGCAGCTACCAGCCCCAATGTACACTCACACCCTGCAGCTACCAGCCCCAATGTACACTCACACCCTGCAGCTACCAGCCCCAATGTACACTCACACCCTGCAGCTATCAGCCCCAATGTACACTCACACCCTGCAGCTATCAGCCCCAATGTACACTCACACCCTGCAGCTACCAGCCCCAATGTACACTCACACCCTGCAGCTACCAGCCCCAATGTACACCCACTGCACGGACTTTTCTGCAGCCCAAATTGAAATGTCAACAAATAAAAGGTTTTCTCTTAACTTGGAACATTATTCACCCCTGTCAAAGACATTTTTATTGCGTTGTGAATCTCATTTTAAAATTTATTAAGCAGCTGTGCGAACATTCGTTCTGAGTCCATGATTAATTCCTGCAATCCGAAAAACATGTTTTTACCTTTTTGTTTTTTTTATTCGTCCAGCAATGTCCTTGATATACCTGTAGGGATTTTGTGTTGATCATTTGTTTAAGAAAGTGTGTTTTTCAATCCCCTTCCCATGTGAATCACTCTTTGCTCTTGGGGTTTCCCACCTGGCCACTTAGACTCAGCTGACCAGAGCAGAGAATATTTTTACACTCCATGGAGCTCTCCCGCCTGTCCATCAAACAGCTTTGTGTATCTAGTGATGCCGCTGCGCACCTCAGCTCTTGTGATGCGTTTTGCATCTCCTGCCAGTCAGTATTTGCAACAGCCCTGCTATCTGCGATTCGTCATTTTCAACCCCAGATCCCCTTTTTAAGTCTTCAATTGCACTTTTCTGTTCAGTTGGATGGATTGCTCACACCTAGACTAGCTTGAAGTGTACTTAACGATTCCTACGATTTTGAAGGCTGAGTCGTTTGTGTATTTTTGTAGCGCGAAGGTCTCAGCTTCTGCAATAAGTACAAATGCACTTTTAATGGCAGTCGCTGAGATAAGTCTCACAGCCTCCCAACTGACTGCCCCCCTGTAGCTGTGAACTCGTCTTCTGCTTCAGTTTTTCTCCGTTAATAATTTCTTTTGTCAGCAGCTTCAACTAGGCAGTCGATGCTCATTTGTCACTCGGTTAGTTTTTTTACCATGCAAAACCTGAGTCAATGTTCTTATAAATAGCCATGGCACACGTGTGTGTACAGCTCTTTGTTCTGCTTTGCTCTTTGCTTCTTTAGTCTGTAGCTTATCTAGCTTAGAGAAAGGAACTGCTGTCAGCTCTGTGTCATAGTGAGGGAACTGCTGTCAGCTCTGTGTCATAGTGAGGGAACTGCTGTCAGCTCTGTGTCATAGTGAGGGAACTGCTGTCAGCTCTGTGTCATAGTGAGGGAACTGCTGTCAGCTGTGTCTGTATCACAGTGAGGGAACTGCTGTCAGCTGTGTCTGTATCATAGTGAGGGAACTGCTGTCAGCTATGTGTCATAGTGAGGGAACTGCTGTCAGCTCTGTATCATAGTGAGGGAACTGCTGTCAGCTCTGTATCATAGTAAAGGAACTGCTGTCAGCTCTGTGTCATAGTGAGGGAACTGCTGTCAGCTCTGTATCACAGTGAGGGAACTGCTGTCAGCTGTGTCTGTATCATAGTGAGGGAACTGCTGTCAGCTATGTGTCATAGTGAGGGAACTGCTGTCAGCTCTGTGTCATAGTGAGGGAACTGCTGTCAGCTGTGTCTGTATCACAGTGAGGGAACTGCTGTCAGCTGTGTCTGTGTCATAGTGAGGGAACTGCTGTCAGCTATGTGTCATAGTGAGGGAACTGCTGTCAGCTCTGTATCATAGTGAGGGAACTGCTGTCAGCTCTGTATCATAGTGAGGGAACTGCTGTCAGCTCTGTGTCATAGTGAGGGAACTGCTGTCAGCTCTGTGTCATAGTGAGGGAACTGCTGTCAGCTGTGTCTGTATCACAGTGAGGGAACTGCTGTCAGCTGTGTCTGTATCATAGTGAGGGAACTGCTGTCAGCTATGTGTCATAGTAAGGGAACTGCTGTCAGCTCTGTATCATAGTGAGGGAACTGCTGTCAGCTCTGTATCATAGTGAGGGAACTGCTGTCAGCTCTGTGTCATAGTGAGGGAACTGCTGTCAGCTCTGTGTCATAGTGAGGGAACTGCTGTCAGCTCTGTGTCATAGTGAGGGAACTGCTGTCAGCTCTGTGTCATAGTGAGGGAACTGCTGTCAGCTGTGTCTGTATCACAGTGAGGGAACTGCTGTCAGCTGTGTCTGTATCATAGTGAGGGAACTGCTGTCAGCTATGTGTCATAGTGAGGGAACTGCTGTCAGCTCTGTATCATAGTGAGGGAACTGCTGTCAGCTCTGTATCATAGTGAGGGAACTGCTGTCAGCTCTGTGTCATAGTGAGGGAACTGCTGTCAGCTCTGTATCACAGTGAGGGAACTGCTGTCAGCTGTGTCTGTATCATAGTGAGGGAACTGCTGTCAGCTATGTGTCATAGTGAGGGAACTGCTGTCAGCTCTGTGTCATAGTGAGGGAACTGCTGTCAGCTGTGTCTGTATCACAGTGAGGGAACTGCTGTCAGCTATGTGTCATAGTGAGGGAACTGCTGTCAGCTATGTGTCATAGTGAGGGAACTGCTGTCAGCTCTGTATCATAGTGAGGGAACTGCTGTCAGCTCTGTATCATAGTGAGGGAACTGCTGTCAGCTCTGAATCATAGTGAGGGAACTGCTGTCAGCTCTGTATCACAGTGAGGGAACTGCTGTCAGCTGTGTCTGTATCATAGTGAGGGAACTGCTGTCAGCTATGTGTCATAGTGAGGGAACTGCTGTCAGCTCTGTGTCATAGTGAGGGAACTGCTGTCAGCTGTGTCTGTATCACAGTGAGGGAACTGCTGTCAGCTGTGTCTGTATCATAGTGAGGGAACTGCTGTCAGCTATGTGTCATAGTGAGGGAACTGCTGTCAGCTCTGTGTCATAGTGAGGGAATTGCTGTCAGCTGTGTCACAGTGAGGGAACTGCTGTCAGCTCTGTGTCACAGTGAGGGAACTGCTGTCAGCTCTGTGTCATAGTGAGGGAACTGCTGTCAGCTCTGTGTCATAGTGAGGGAACTGCTGTCAGCTATGTGTCATAGTGAGGGAACTGCTGTCAGCTCTGAATCATAGTGAGGGAACTGCTGTCAGCTCTGAATCATAGTGAGGGAACTGCTGTCAGCTCTGAATCATAGTGAGGGAACTGCTGTCAGCTCTGTGTCAGTGAGGGAACTGCTGTCAGCTCTGTATCACAGTGAGGGAACTGCTGTCAGCTGTGTCTGTATCATAGTGAGGGAAC
The DNA here is from genome assembly GCA_002269645.1 of Macrostomum lignano. Taxonomy (NCBI): domain Eukaryota; kingdom Metazoa; phylum Platyhelminthes; family Macrostomidae; genus Macrostomum; species Macrostomum lignano. Next base: position 34,033 of record NIVC01003510.1, read on the forward strand.
TGCTGTCAGCTATGTGTCATAGTGAGGGAACTGCTGTCAGCTCTGTGTCATAGTGAGGGAATTGCTGTCAGCTGTGTCACAGTGAGGGAACTGCTGTCAGCTCTGTGTCACAGTGAGGGAACTGCTGTCAGCTCTGTGTCATAGTGAGGGAACTGCTGTCAGCTCTGTGTCATAGTGAGGGAACTGCTGTCAGCTCTGTATCATAGTGAGGGAACTGCTGTCAGCTCTGAATCATAGTGAGGGAACTGCTGTCAGCTCTGAATCATAGTGAGGGAACTGCTGTCAGCTCTGAATCATAGTGAGGGAACTGCTGTCAGCTCTGTGTCAGTGAGGGAACTGCTGTCAGCTCTGAATCATAGTGAGGGAACTGCTGTCAGCTCTGTGTCAGTGAGGGAACTGCTGTCAGCTCTGTGTCATAGTGAGGGAACTGCTGTCAGCTCTGTGTCATAGTGAGGGAACTGCTGTCAGCTCTGTGTCATAGTGAGGGAACTGCTGTCAGCTCTGTGTCAGTGAGGGAACTGCTGTCAGCTCTGTGTCACAGTGAGGGAACTGCTGTCAGCTCTGTGTCATAGTGAGGGAACTGCTGTCAGCTCTGTGTCATAGTGAGGGAACTGCTGTCAGCTCTGTGTCATAGTGAGGGAACTGCTGTCAGCTCTGTGTCATAGTGAGGGAACTGCTGTCAGCTCTGTGTCAGTGAGGGAACTGCTGTCAGCTCTGTGTCACAGTGAGGGAACTGCTGTCAGCTCTGTGTCAGTGAGGGAACTGCTGTCAGCTCTGTGTCACAGTGAGGGAACTGCTGTCAGCTCTGTGTCACAGTGAGGGAACTGCTGTCAGCTCTGTGTCACAGTGAGGGAACTGCTGTCAGCTCTGTGTCATAGTGAGGGAACTGCTGTCAGCTCTGTGTCAGTGAGGGAACTGCTGTCAGCTCTGTGTCAGTGAGGGAACTGCTGTCAGCTCTGTGTCATAGTGAGGGAACTGCTGTCAGCTCTGTGTCAGTGAGGGAACTGCTGTCAGCTCTGTGTCAGTGAGGGAACTGCTGTCAGCTCTGTGTCAGTGAGGGAACTGCTGTCAGCTCTGTGTCAGTGAGGGAACTGCTGTCAGCTCTGTCAGTGAGGGAACTGCTGTCAGCTCTGTGTCATAGTGAGGGAACTGCTGTCAGCTCTGTGTTATAGTGAGGGAACTGCTGTCAGCTCTGTATCAGACACTGTCAGGCGCACTGCCCTGTTCCAGGCGATCCCCACCAGAGCGTCCACATCGAAGCTGCTGGAGCGCACCAGCCGGCAGCTCCGCGGTGATTATCGGCGGCAGAGCGCCGAGACAGAGGAGGCGCAGCTGAACGACTTCCTGCAGGAGGTGCGGCAGCAGACCACCCTGTCCACCGAGGTCGACCGCAAAGCCAAGCCGCAGCAGCAGCCGCAGCGCCGTCGCAAAAAAGTCCACCTGGGCTCCGATGTGAGCGACGTCTCTGTCACCAGCAGCAGCTCCGGCGGAGCCCGGGCCGCCGCTGGCAGTCGGTTTTTGAAGTCCAAGACGGCGGCGCCGAGCAGCTCCAAGCAGCAGCCGCCGAAGCCGCAGCCGAGCTCAGCTCCGCCGAAGCGGACCAGCAGCCAGCAGCAGCCGCAGCAGCCACAGCAGTCGGCGCCAGGTCGGCACAGCGCAGTGCTGGACAAGGCCAGCCGCCTCACTTCGCAGCGGCCCCAGCAGCAGCAGCAGGCGGCCGCCGTCTCCACCAGCATGTCTTCCAGCCTGACCGACCCCGACCGGCCCAAGTCGCGCAAGGCCCGCCTGCAGCCGACGGCCGCCGAAGCTATTGAGGCCGAAGACGAGACCCGGCACCAGCTGTACCGGCACCGCGCCAGCCTGGACTTCCTCAGCGAGAGCGCGAGCCACAGCATCGGCCAGGACGGCGCCAGGTTCCTCCGGCGGACCACCGACGCCACGCCGCAGAGACAGCAGCCGCCGCCGCCAGCCGAAGACCCGTCGCCGGCTAACCGACAGCAGCCACAGCCGCCGCTGACTCCGAAGTCGCCAAAGCAGCTTCGGTTCAGCACGGAGCACCATGTCAGATCCTTCACCGCGGACAGCGCCGAGTACGACGAGGACGAGGACGAGGAGACTCACAGCGGCCAGGCCGACAGGCTGGTCATCCGCCACCGGCCGCCCGTGCCTCCCATCGAGCTCAGCCAGGACTCCAGCATTGGCGAAGCTGTAGTGAGGAAACCGGCGCTCAAGAAGTCATCGTCATTCTCCGATATTCAGGTGGGTGACAGCTTGGGGATTCCCTCACTGTGGACACATGTCCCTATCCCCACATTCATAATGTACACATGTCCCTATCCCCTCACCCACAATGTACACATGTCCCTATCCCCACACTCATAATGTACACATGTCCGTATCCCCTCACCCACAATGTACACATGTCCCTATCCCCTCACCCACAATGTACACATGTCCCTATCCCCACACTCATAATGTACACATGTCCGTATCCCCTCACCCACAATGTACACATGTCCCTATCCCCTCACCCACAATGTACACATGTCCCTATCCCCTCACCCACAATGTACACATGTCCTTATCCCCACATTCATAATGTACACATTCCCTATCCCCACACCCATAATGTACACATGTCCCTATCCCCACACTCATAATGTACACATGTCCCTATCCCCACACTCATAATGTACACATGTCCCTATCCCCACACCTATAATGTACACATGTCCCTATCCTCACACTCATAATGTACACATGTCCCTATCCCCGCAACCATAAGCTGCATGAGCAGGCCTGCAATGTGATGGATTGTAAGTTATATTCTAGCTCTTACTATTTGTGTTTTTTGACTTTTTCTCCTTAAGGAGTCAACTAAGGCCTAATATAACTTTCGTATAAAAATTAGTACTCGTAGTTGCTTTGAAAGCTCAAATGTTTTCTCTGCAATCTCCGGGTTTCGATTGATTTATCCACACTAAGACTGATTTAATCCCTCCATGGATTTCCAATTGACTGGGCACGGCCTCGGTTCTCTGGTGTAAATTATCCTGACTTGCTGCTGAGCAGTGGCGGCGACAGCTGCTGGGCCAGTGGGCGGGGGGCCCTGCCGGCTGCTCTGCGCCCTCGCTTCTTGGCACTGCTGAGTGCCGCACTGCTTTCGCCAACCTCATTCTCCCTTGATCTCCTCCCCCTCTGATCTCCCTCTCTGATCTCCTTCTCTGATCCACCTCTCTTATCTTCCTCTCTGCCTATCTAATCTCCCTTTCTGATCTCACTCTCTAATCTCCCTCTCTGATCTCACTCTCTAATCTCCCTCTCTGATCTCACTCTTTGATCTCCCTCTCTGATCCACCTCTCTTATCTTCCTCTCTGCCTATCTAATCTCCCTCTCTGATCTCACTCTCTAATCTCCCTCTCTGATCTCACTCTTTGATCTCCCTCTCTGATCCACCTCTCTTATCTTCCTCTCTGCCTATCTAATCTCCCTCTCTGATCCACCTCTCTTATCTTCCTCTCTGCCTATCTAATCTCCCTCTCTGATCCACCTCTCTGATCTCCCTCTCTGATCTCCCTCTCTAATCCACCTCTCTTATCTTCCTCTCTGCCTATCTAATCTCCCTCTCTGATCTCCCTCTCTGATCTCCCTCCCTGATCTCCCTCTCTGATCCACCTCTCTTATCTTCCTCTCTGCCTATCTAATCTCCCTCTCTGATCTCACTCTCTAATCTCCCTCTCTGATCCACCTCTCTTATCTTCCTCTCTGCCTATCTAATCTCCCTCTCTGATCCACCTCTCTTATCTTCCTCTCTGCCTATCTAATCTCCCTCTCTGATCCACCTCTCTGATCTCCCTCTCTGATCTCCCTCTCTAATCCACCTCTCTTATCTTCCTCTCTGCCTATCTAATCTCCTTTCTCTGATCTCACTCTCTAATCTCCCTCTCTGATCTCACTCTCTGATCTCCCTCTCTAATCCACCTCTCTGATCTCCCTCTCTGATCTTGCACTCTGATCTCCTTCTCCGATCTCCTCTCTCTCTCTCTGATCTCCCTCCCCGTGGTGCGCGCCACCGTAAAGTCCCTTGCAAAGCTGTCAGTTAACAACGCAAGCCTTAAGGCCACACTGCTGGAACTTCAAACACGGTCTTACACAGTTAGAACTGCTATAGAATTTCTGCATGTTGCATTGCAGAAACTCTTTAGGCTGTGGAGTCTCTCTGTCTTTCTGCAATTGAATTCCTTTAATTTTTTCTCATAGAAACTGTTAGAATATAAATTAAGTTAATTGCCTATTAACCTTTGCGTCGCTCAAATACAGCCCAGCTAAGTCTCGACTTCCCCCGCCCCTAGGAGAAGGCAAGTGAGGGAGGGGCGCACACAGCCTCTGACTGCCGCTCCATCTAGCGGTGTCGAGTTTCCTTAGCGCCCGCACCCTCTTTCTCTCCTTCACATCCGGTTCAGGGCCGCCCAGTGCTATTTAGCCCCGGCCATTTGGGTAATGAGGCCTGCCTCCGCCTCTCTTATCGCCCTCTCCGCTACCCCCGCGCCTGCTTGGTAGGGCGGCGACGCTGCCGGCCTGCTGGAGACCAGCCGCCAGTTCGACTCAATCGACACGGACGACCAGCCGACACGGCGTAGCGGCGACACCGTCGCCCCGCTTGGCGACTCTGTCGACGCCGCCAATCTCCGACATGACGATGACGAGAACGAAGATTCCTCGTCCTCGGACAGCAAGCCGGGCGGCCAGAATGTTGTCCTGGACTTTGAGCAGCTCTCCGCCGCTGTAGCCGACGCCGACGACCAAGACAATGACGAGGAGGACGAGGACGGCGACGGCGACAGGTTCGGCATCGTCAAGGACGTCGACGACATCGAGGAGGACCTTGAATACGACCGCAGCGTGGCCGAGGAGATCTCCACCGCCGAGGCGTCGGACAAGTACGACTCGGACTTCGAGACAGAGGCGGCGCCCACCTACACGCAGGACTTCGACGACTTCGACGGCGGCGAGGCGACGGACCGCGGGCCTGGCGGGGACAGCGAGGCTCAGCGGCGCAGCAGCTGGGATTCGAACAGCGTCACCGAGAAGGCGACTACTTCGACATCGTCGTCTTCCAGCACGTCAAGATCGACGGTCAGAGAGGAGATTCGAACCACGGCCCGCGATGAGAGCAGCCGGAGGGCTCGCAGCCGGAGCAGCAGCAGCGATCGAACGGAGAGCCGCTCTGCCGCCACCTCGAGTGCGACGGCCACCACCACCAGCAGCAGCAGCGGCGGCGACCGCCGTCGCAGCCGTCGCTATCGCAGTCGGAGTCCGAGTCCTCGGTACGGACTTTGTTTGAATATCGCGTTCGGATAAATTTCTGCCGCTTTTCATTATCTAGCCTACTCAGAGTAGGCTGTGTGCATTTTTTGCCATTTTTTCTTTCTGAGAGAACTGCTTTAGCGCTTAGGAGTATCGCGCCACTGCAGTTCCTGTATTTCAACCAGTTGACTCTCTTAATTGCTAAAAACTTTGCCAGGCGCCACCGCCGACACATCCGGGACGTTGAGGTGCAGACGCAGCCGGAGGGGACTTCGCTCCGGCCCGGCGGCGGCCTCGGCTACCAGTGGGACCCGGCGGGCGTCGGCCAGGCGGCGGCTGCTCACGGCCTCGGCCTGGGCTCGGTGGACCCGACGCCCGTGGCCAGCCTGGCCGTGTCAGCCGATGCCCTGGAGGCCGTCACCGCCTATTCGCCAGCCAGCGCCGCTCTGAACTCGCTGGTGCGCGACCAGCTGGCCCTGACCGCCGCCTTTTTGGCCTCGCAGCGCCGCATTTACCAGGGAGCCGTGGAGGCGCTGCGGGGGGAGCCCACCGGTCGGAACCGGTACACCACGCTGCAGGACACGCGTGAGGTCAGCTGTCTGGCTTTTTGATCAGCCTCACTCTCTGCCCTCCCTCCCAGACCTACCTGACCTTCCTCTCTGCCCTCCCTCCTTGACCTTCCTCTCTGCCCTCCCTCCCTGACCTCCCGCTCTGCCCTCCCTCCCTGACCTCCCGCTCTGCCCTCCCTGACCTCCCGCTCTGCCCTCCCTCCCTGACCTCCCTGATCTCCCTCCTTGACCTCTCTGACCTCCCTCTCTGCCCTCCCTCCCTGACCTCCCTGACCTCCCTCCCTGACCTCCCTGACCTCCCTGACCTCCCTGACCTCCCTCTCTGCCCTCCCTCCCTGACCTTCCTATCTGCCCTCCATCCCTGACCTCCCTCTCTAATCTCCCTTCTTGACCTGCTTCTCCGATTTCCCTCTCCGGATGGCGTTTTTTTCTGATCTCTAAACAAAATGTTACTTTCGATACATATCGTTCGTGTTTTTTTAGAGTCAATCTGTAAGACTGCTTAATAGGAAGTCCGTAAGAGTCCATGTGAAGTCTAGCACCTCCGTTTTTACTGATGTAATATTTTTCAGACAATCATAGTTTCTGTTTATTTAAAAAATTAACCCCACTGCCAACTTTATTGGTCTCGTGATTAGCAATATTGTATATATTAGCTCCGCCAGTGGCCCACTGCACAAGCATTGAGCAATGCTTGCACTGTGCACAAGTGAGGAGCAAAGAGAGGCTCTTTATCTATCAAATCAAATGAATAGCTGAGCGGGTTGACTACTCTAGCTAGCGCCAGTCCCCAGTGATCGAGCCTAAACTGACTGCAGGGCTTGGGCTTGGGCTCAGTAAAAGTTCAAACTAAATAATAAAAAAACTCTCGACAGTCAGTGCGAATCAGCCAGCGGGTGCAGCCCCTTAGCTGTTTTGGCGGGCCTGCTTCTTGCAGATGAAGCGGTGCCTCTCGTGGCACTCGACCGTCTTCATGGCGCGGTCCTGCAGCAGCACGCAGTTCACCTTGTCGCCGGTGTCGGGGTATCCGGGATGCCAAGCTGGGAAGTCGTTATGGAAATCCACCAGCCTGTCGGCCCATTTGTAGCAGATCTTTTCACCAGTGCTGAAGTCGATGCGGCACGGGTTCACCTTGATGAGGCCGACCCAGGTCTGCACCGGGCAGCCCCGGCTGTCCAGGTCCAGGAGGCTGAGGGCCCGCAGCTCCTGCTTGGTGTAGATGGACACCATGTTGGCTCCCCGGCCGCTGCAGTAGAAGGTGGCCTCGATGAAGTTGACTTCAATCTTCGGCATCAGGTAGCAGAAGTTGCCGACCAGCTTCCAGCCGGGGTCGCAGGTTCGATTCTGGCCGCCGCCGTTGTCCTGGTACTTGGCCTTGCAGATGTAGCGCTGCTTGGCGTGGTAAACATTGTTGACCAGGCTGAGGTTGTGCACCGATATGAGCGGCTGGTGGATGCTGCTGATGCTGCTGAAGTCGTGGGTGTGGTAGCCATTGGGGCTGACGCTGTTGTCTGTCCAGCGGTAATTGTCTGGCTGGTGCAGCTTGTCCACGTTCACCGCGTACTTGCCGGTCCAAGCGTTCTCGCAGTAGCTCAGCTTGGCCACGAAGGAGTTCTCAGCTTCATCGGCTATGCTCACCAGGTGGCCGTCGCGCCTGCGGCACTGCTGCTCGGCCAGGTACCAGTACTGCTGCTGCTCTTTGTACTCGTAGCAGTAGTCTTTGTACCGAATCCAGCCTTCGCGGCACTGGTCAAAGAAGACCTCCACGCTGACTTGAGAGACCGCCTGCGGCTGAGGCGCGGCCATCCCCTGTGCGAGAGCGACTGCCAGCGCCAGCAGCGCCACGAGAATAGCGATGCACTTTCCTTGCATTTTTGAGTCAGCTGAGCACTTTCTCAGCGCTTTTGCCTAGCCGACTGCTGCCTATTTATAATAACACTGAGCCGGTCTTATCGCAGCCTGCAGCTCAAGGATATATTCGGTATATAATCCAAAGTTTACCTGCTGTCTCCTTGGCGACTCTATTTGTGAATTTTTTGCCTCGTGCTTCGGTGTTTCAGTCACTTTTGTCCCTGTCGCCTTTGACTCTGCTTTTTAAAAGAAGAAGACAGAATGTTAAGTTTTTTATCGCTACGTAGATAAGAGAAGGCTTGTGCGAGTCCAACCAGCGGACACCCCCGCCTGCCTCATTGCAGTTTATCGAGCGCAATCGGCCCAAATCCTTGACCATGGCCGAGGCCCTGCGCCTGGTGGAGGCCGAGTGAAATTTTTTGCGGACGTCCAGCGAACAGTTTTAGTTTTTTTGAAGAATTCAGTTCTACCAATAGATTCCACATTTCTCTGTGATCAATTATATCCGCTTCATATTGCGCTGTGTTTCCGCTGTGCGGTCAGACCATTTTTTACTACTGTAGTAATGAGAAGCCAAATTTATAATTTTTTATTTCTAATAAGTAGTTACCTATCGAACGGTTTTGTTTGTTCATTATTCTATTGTTTTTTTGTTAGATGTTTTTTATAATTTGGTTGTTTGTATTTTTTAAGTATATAAGTATATATCCAGGTTAGATTAGCAATCCATTCTATTCCTGCACCCATGATAGGTTAGATTAGCAATCCATTCTATTCCTGCACCCATGATAGGCTAGATTAGCAATCCAGTTCTTAGTTGCCATGCCGGCTGAAATCGCATGCATGCAACAATAGTCTATGGCTAAAACCCCATCCTCACTGTATTGCAGCCGCCGGTAGCAGCTCGCGACCCGGCGCCCCTCCTCACCCCCAGCAGCCAGCGATGAGCTTCGGCGTTGGCGGCAGCAACGGCACTGCGGGCAGCCGCAGGCGCAGTCGCAGCCACAGTCGCCACCGCGATTTGAAGCAACCGCCGGCGCCAACACCGCAGCAGCTGACGGTGACCCTCAGCCGGGCGCCGGACTTCGGCCTCGGTATCGCCGTATCCGGCGGAATCGACAGCCTGCCGGTTGACGGCGGTGGCGGCGGCGACCGCGGCGACGAGGCCAGCGGTCTGTTCATTAGCGACATCATCCAGGGCGGTCCGGCCGAGGGTCGCCTGCGCATTGGCGACCGCCTGCTGGCCTGCAACGGCGTCTCGCTGCGCCGTGCGACCCACGACGCCGCCGTTGCAGAGCTGCAGCGAAGCCACGCCGTCCGCCTGCTTATCGAGCGGCGGCCTCCAGCGCGTCTCGGCAATGGCACCGATGACGACGATGACGACTCGGCCGGCAGCGACGACGCAGATGATCTGCCCGGCGAGAACAATGGCGCTGGCAGGTCGGCGATCGACCTTGAAAACGACGAAACCGGCGAGGACGGCGCCGGCGGCAGCTCGCTGCTGGTGCACGTGACCTTCGTTGTCCGCTCGCCGGACCTGCTGAACAGCCAGCTGGTGGTGTCCAAGTCACTGGACAGGGTGAACGGCCTGCAGCTCAGCCAGCTGGCCTCGCCCTCCCGCCTCACCCGCCTGCTCGACTCCGCCCAGTCGCTGAGCCTTCAATTCCGACAGGAGCCTCAGCAGTTGTCGCCCGAGCGGCTGGGTAACGGGCAGCACCGTGCCGAACCGGTTCAGCTGCCCGCGCCTTCCCAGCACCGCCTGGAGCCTCCGCCGCAGCCGTCGATTGGCGCCGGTCGGCATCGTTCCGTTGAGGCGCTGGCGCCGCCGCCGCACGCGCCAACCGACGCTGAGCAGGTTCGCCAGGTCACGCCCGATCCCGACGGCTCCATTGGCGTCCGGCTGGACGGCGGAAACGCTGTTGGCATCTTTGTGCGGCAGGTGAGATTCTAGATGTCGGGTGAGATTCTAGATCTCTAGGGTGAGATTCTCTATCTCTAGGGTGAGATTCTCTATCTCTAGGGTGAGATTCTTTTTCTCTAGCGTGAGATTCTATATCTCTAGGGTGAGATTCTATATCTCTAGGGTGAGATTCTATATCTCTAGGGTGAGATTCTATATCTCTAAGGTGAGATTCTATATCTCTAGGGTGAGATTCTAGTGTTTGTTTAGCGTAATATTGTATCTGTTATCTCTAGAATGTGTTTTATCTCCCTATAGGAATTGTAAATCCTGTATGGTGAGATTTGCGATCTCCTGAGTCAAACTCCATATTGCCGTCTGATTTCAATTCATTACTCCTCAATCTCGCTCCACCTCAGGTGGCCCCCGGCGGTCCCGCCGACCGAGCCGGCGTCCGACCCGGCGATCGCCTCGTTGCCGTCGACCGGCGCTCGCTGGTCCGCGCCACCAAGGAGGAGGCCCTGCTGGCCCTGCTGCCGCAGTCCATGCCGCCCCGGCCGCTCCGCCTGTCGGTGTTACCGGACCCCGCCGGCTACCGGGCCTTCGCCTCCGGCCGCCAGCCCGGCGACCGGTTCCACGTGCGCGCCCACTTCAACCACGCCAAGCCGGCGCCGAACGAGGCGGTCATTCGCCGAGGCGACGTCTTCCTGGTGCAGGACACCCTGGCCGGCGGCGTAGTCGGCGCCTGGGAGGCCGTGCGCGTGCACCCGCCGCCAGCCGAGGCCGCCGTCAGCCTGATCCCCAACCAGTTCCGGGCGGAGCAGCTGGCCATGGCCGCTGCGGCCGCCGGCCGGGACTTGGCCACCGCGTTCCCGCCCTACGAGCGGGTGGCCCTGCGCCGGGCGGCCTTCCCCAGGCCCGTGGTCGTGTTCGGCCCCTTCGCCGACATCGTCAGGCGGCACCTGCTGGACAGCCTGCCGGAGAAATTTGAGCTGCCGCCACAGACGGCGCAGTCGGTAAGAATTTCGGGGAGAGAGAGAGAGAGAAGGTGTGTGTGTGTGTGTGTGTGTGTGTGTGTGTGTGTGTGTGTGTGTGTGTGTGTATGTGTGTGTGGGTGAGTGAGTGAGTGAGTGAGTGAATGAGTGAGTGAGTGAGTGAATGAGTGAGTGAGTGAGTGAATGAGTGAGTGAGTGAGTGAATGAGTGAGTGAGTGAGTGAATGAGTGAGTGAGTGAATGAGTGAGTGGGTGAATGAGTGAGTGAGTGGGTGAATGAGTGAGTGAGTGAATGAGTGAATGACAGAATCAGAACCGCAAATCTGGCAGGTGAAGCTGTCGGCCATCAAGTCGGTGATGGTTCGCGGCCGGCACCCGGTGCTGGACCTGAACCCGGTGGCCGTGGACCGGCTCTGCTACGCCCAGCTGGCCCCCATCGTGCTGCTGATCCGCGCCAGCAACCGTCAGGTCATCAAGAAGCTCCGGCGGGCTCCCGGCTCCAAGCGGCTGCACCAGGAGTGTCTCCGGCTGGAGCAGCTGTGCGGCCACCTCTTCACAGATGTGTGCACCGTGGAGCAGCCGGACCTGGGCCACGTGCTGCGCGGGCTGGAGCGGCTCATCGACATGCAGCAGGGCCAGCTGCTCTGGCTGGGCGAGGCACAGGGCGACCGGCCGCCCAGGGTTCTGTCCGAGCCCAACCTGACCCGTGAGCTTCGGGCTGGCTTGCGTGCTCCTCAGTTGCTGACCCGCCGCCAGCCTCCCAGATCCTCAGTTGCTGGGCCAGCCTCCCAGATCCTCAGTTGCTGGGCCAGCCTCCCAGATCCTCAGTTGCTGGGCCAGCCTCCCAGATCCTCACTTGCTGGGCCAGCCTCCCAGATCCTCACTTGCTGGGCCAGCCTCCCAGATCCTCAGTTGCTGGGCCAGTCTCTCAGATCCTCAGTTGCTGGGCCAGCCTCCCAGATCCTCACTTGCTGGGCCAGCCTCCCAGATCCTCAGTTGCTGGGCCAGTCTCTCAGATCCTCAGTTGCTGGGCCAGCCTCCCAGATCCTCAGTTGCTGGGCCAGCCTCCCAAATCCCCAGTTGCTGGGCCAGCCTCCCAGATCCTCAGTTTCTGGGCCAGCCTCCCAGATCCTCACTTGCTGGGCCAGCCTCCCAGATCCTCAGTTGCTGGGCCAGTCTCTCAGATCCTCAGTTGCTGGGCCAGCCTCCCAGATCCTCACTTGCTGGGCCAGCCTCCCAGATCCTCAGTTGCTGGGCCAGCCTCCCAGATCCTCAGTTGCTGGGCCAGCCTCCCAGATCCTCAGTTGCTGGGCCAGTCTCTCAGATCCTCAGTTGCTGGGCCAGCCTCCCAGATCCTCAGTTGCTGGGCCAGCCTCTCAGATCCTCAGTTGCTGGGCCAGCCTCCCAGATCCTCACTTGCTGGGCCAGACTCTCAGATCCTTAGTTTCTGGGCCAGCCTCCCAGAGTGTCAGTTGCTGGGCCAGCCTCCCAGATCCTCAGTTTCTGGGCCAGCCTCCCAGATCCTCAGTTGCTGGGCCAGCCTCCCAGATCCTCACTTGCTGGGCCAGCCTCCCAGATCCTCACTTGCTGGGCCAGCCTACTAGATCCTCACTTGCTGGGCCAGCCTCTCAGATCCTCAGTTTCTGGGCCAGCCTCCCAGATCCTCAGTTTCTGGGCCAGCCTCCTAGATCCTCAGTTGCTGGGCTAGCCTCCCAGATCCTCAGCCGCAACTTCAGCACAACCCATGAGTCACGCGGCTCCAACTCCCGTTCGCCACCCGCCAGAGCCAAGTCCGGACGAGGAGCTGCCGACCTTCTCCACCCTGCCGATGGCCGGCGGCAGCGGTCGCCACTCGCAGCGCTTGACGAGCCGACCGACCACCCTCGTCGACCATCGCGACGCAACCGACGAGGACGACGGCGAGTTCTTGCTGGACACCAGCCCGCCGGCGCACCTGCGACCCGCTGCATTGGCGGCCGACACGCCGTCGAGCAGCGTCGGTTCCCGGGACGAAGTCCTGCGCCGCCGCGTCGACCTGCTGGTTGGCCAGGCGCGCACGTCGCGGATCGGCAACGGCGCCGACGCTGAGGACCCCTACGACAATGTGCAGCCAGGGGCCTCTGTGGCACCTTCGACAGCATCGGCGGTCGTCGTAGTAGACAGGTGCAGCGGCCTGTTCGACGCCTCCGGCGGCGCCCTCCGCTGCCCGCGCTCCGGCGTCGCCCTGGAAGTGCCGCCTGGCGCCCTGCCCGCGGGCCGGCTGCGCCAGCTTCGACTGGCCGCGCTCAGCCTGGACGGCGGCCGGCGCCGAATTGTTGGCGCCAGTCCGCCTGGCGCTGCTTTCCTGCGCCCGCTGACGCTCCGCCTGCCGGCCGAGTGGGCGGACGCTGCACTGGTCGCCATCGACTCGTCGACCTCCGCCGCCGCTGACGAGGCCTTTGCCGAAGCAGCCCGACTGAAGGAGCTGCCGGGCTGGCGCCGCTGCCCGGACGAGCGCGGCCTCGGCGCTGGGGGTGTCTGCCTCGTTGGTGACCGATTCGGGCAGTAGCGCCCTGCTGCTACCTTGGTGTCTGTCTGTCTTCTTCACTGGTTGCGCTGCTTTTCTTTTTTCAGTTTATCAGTTCTTCAAAATAGCGCCGCTTTCCGCCACTTCCGGTTCCTCGAACCTGGCCGCTTTCCGCCACTTCCGGTTCCTCAAACCTGGCCGCTATCCGCCACTTCCGGTTCCTCAAGCCTAGCCGCTTTCCGCCACTTCCGGTTCCTCTAATCGGGCCTTTATCTGCCACTTCCGGTTCCTCAAACCTGGCCGCTATCTGTCACTTCCGTTTCCTCAAACCTGGCCGCTATCCGCCACTTCCGGTTCCTCGAACCTGGCCGCTTTCCGTCACTTCCGGTTCCTCAAGCCTAGCCGCTTTCCGCCACTTCCGGTTCCTCATATCGGGCCTTTATCTGACACTTCCGGTTCCTCATATCTGGCCTTTATCTGACACTTCCGGTTCCTCTAATCGGGCCTGTGTCCACCTCTCCCAGTACCAAGATTTAAAGCCTCTTGCTCAGATCTCGGATTAACGGCCCAAACGCCTCACAGCGGCAATATACTTGCTATGCTCGCGTACCTCTACTTATCAGTAGTCTGCAGCATTGTTTTTTGTCAACTTTGATTATCGAGGCAATAAATTTTTGCGTCAATTTTCTTGAGCTCGCCTCGGTTGCCGTCTACACAGCAAAGAGGCTGCATTAATTTATTTGATGAAGCTTGGTTTGGCGCAGGCGCCAACTCAAATCTGTGTTTATTTTCTGATTCTGCCACGGGTTCGGGATCTGGTCTGTGGATCTGATGCAGTATTTCCCCGCCCGACAGTTACATGTACTGCCCACGTACAACCAGGCTGTGCCAGTTCTCTATACTATGCGTAAATTATACACCATGTACTTTATAGCGAGTCCTCGGCCATTGCGACTTTTACATTCCCGTATTATTTTCTCTGTTTAATTACAGACAGCTGCCAGTGTTGCACCCTCATAGCTTTATGTATATAAATAAGTAAATGCCCATTGCTGAACTGTTATTTTGGCACCAATTTGATTTACTAATCTTCATAAACTTCTGTATTTTTCTTCACTAAAGTTGTTTCCGTGATTTTGTGCTGGCCTGTTATGGAAATTTAGTATTTTTTTATTAATATATCCGATTTTCTCGCTTCATCATTGGCTGGCTGCGTCTGTCCGAGCTGCTCCTCACCCGCACTGCATGCCGCTTCTGCACTTGCCGCGTCCAGCCTCCCAATCCCCTCCCCAGCTTCCCACTCCCCAGCTTCCCACTCCCCAGCTTCCCACTCCCCAGCTTCCCACTCCCCAGCTTCCCACTCCACTTTCCATCTTCCCACTCCCCAGCTTCCCACACCACTTCCCATCTTCCCACTCTCCAGCTTCCCACACCACTTCCCATCTTCCCACTCCCCAGCTTCCCACACCACTTCCCATCTTCCCACTCCCCAGCTTCCCACTCCCCATCTTCCCAATCCACTCCCCAGCTTCCCACTCTCCATCTCCAATCTTCCCACACCACTCCCCAGCTTCCCACTCCCCATCTCCAGTCTTCCCACACCACTCCCCAGCTTCCCACTCCCCATCTCCCATCTTCCTACACCACTTCCCAACTTCCCTCTCCCCATCTTCTCACACCACATCCCAGCTTTCCACCTATAATCTTCCCATTCCACTCCCTATCTTTCCCACTCCCCAGCTTTCCACTCCCCAGCTTTCCACTCCGCGCCCCATCTTCCCACTCCCCATCTTCTCAATTCCTATCCTTCCCATTTCCTAAATCCTCAGTTTCCTTATCCTGCATCCTCCAGCATCATCAGTGCACCGGAGCAGCTCGATGTGCAGGCAGATTCTGTACGCTAGCAGTGGTTCAAATTTTGAGATTTCCTTTGAGATGCCTTCGCAAAAAAATCAGCTCTAAAAGCTTTTTTGTGCCTTTGAGTTTTGTTTATTTGTCAAACTGTGGCTAACTGTGGGATGGGAGCAGGATTTGTTAGCTAAGCTTCATATTTAGGCACTGCAGCCGGAGTAGCCACTGAGAATTCTCATCCTCATCGAATATTCTCAGCTCAGCTTCAACTCGAGTCAGGCGCGTTAACCGCTGAGCTACTCTGAGAAAATCGAATTTTGATTGACAGGCTGGTCTGGGCGCTGTTGGCGAAATGCGTTGTTGCATTTTCCCACGGAGCTTTTAGCTCGTATTTCCTGTCAGATAAAACCGAGGCACGATTCTGTTTGCATCTCATTTCTGGCTGGCTGGGTAGGCGGGCCTCTCATCCTCTCGCTTCTCAGCTTCTCAGCGATGCTTTTGTCACTCAGTTTTCGCGCTGGCAGTCCGCTGCCTCTCCGGCAAACAATGCGCCGGGCCGTCTCGGCAGGCTGAGTGCCGTGGGCGACAAAAGAAGAAATTCATGCAGCCTCCAACTCAAACAGGCTGACTGGAGCTGCTGCCCCCCCCCCCCGTGAACTCAGCAAACAATGCGGGAGCAGCAATTGTCCCAAGCAGGCTGGGGCGGGCGCTGCTGCTGCTGCGGGAGGAAATTTCCCGATCGATAAAATGCTGCAAAAACTTGCGGAAGAGATGGAGGGGATGCGGATTATGCTGGGAATGAGTTGCTGTCGTCTCTTCTCTCCTGCCCCAGCTGTTTTGCCGCTGTCGTCACTGGCAACGGATAAACAAACGGGGCGGGCCGTACAGGCCGGGAGAGGCGGTACAGCCTGGGCCGCTGTCTCAGCTCCCCGGGCTTGGGCGCTCGCATCCTTGTTGGCATGGAAACCAGGCGGGAAACTGGGACGAAAGGCTTTTAGAGTCGCTGCATTCTGGCAGAAATTTTGCGGCTCGCGTCCCTGCCGCCCCCCTCCCCCCAGCGGGTGGAGAGGCTGCAGCTGGGGTGGCGGGGAAAACAAAGGCTGGGGCAGCATTTAACCGGGAGCCCGCGGGCCCGCTGGGAGGCCGGCGGAGGGGCGGCAGCGCGGGAGAGCCAGGCGGAGCCGCAGCCGGTTTGGCGGCCCCTCCGCCCGTGGAGCAGCTCGCGGCCAGCTGGAGAGGGTGAGTTCGACTGCTTGCTTTGTTGCTTCATCTCCCCCGATCCCGAGCTTCAAGCTTCGAAACTGTTGGCTATAGGCTCTTGAGTCCTGAACTTCCGATTGAGCTTTACTTCCACCTCTCTTGATGGCAGCGATGTTCTTAATCTTCCTTGCTCATCTTGAGATATGGTTCTCGCCATACCCCGGTACGGTTCTCTGCTCATCCGGTGCACCTTGAGCTGTAGCAAAACTTTCGCCACTTTTTCCAGCCTTGCTTACCATAGACAAAAGCTATACGTTTGTTTGGCAAACATATCTTGTTGGATTAAATTCATGCGTGTAAGCCTAAATGGGCTGCAAAAAGCTGTACTTTTATAATATACAAGCTACACCCATTAGTGTTGTGTTATAGTTAAAATTCATGTAGCACTGAGTGGGGATTTGCCACAGACAGTAGCTATCGGCGGGCGGGCGAACAGAGTTCACGAACCGGCCGTCCAATAGTCCTTCGGCCATAGACATTTTCACTGTAGATCACTGTACAGTGATCTTATGTATCTGTACTTGTCCTCCGAGGTTCTCTGGTTCAGAATGCGGATGTCGATTTTCTCTGAAATTTCAGGTCGCCAGCTGCGCTGCGACGGCCCCCGGCTGAACGACACGAGGCCCCAGCGGTCCACAAAGCTGCTTTACCGTTTTCTATGCGGCCTGCCTGTGGCTGTTTTACTTGTATTTACCTGCTAATGCGCCTTGACTGTTACTTTTAATGCGACAGCTTATGTTGTTGTTAATGTTTTCTTTTTTCTCGCACCGCGCATACGTACTGAGGAGTATTAGTAGTACGTGGAGTAACATACCGTATTTTTGCTCACCATTGCAAATGACAAAATATTTAAGTTCAGCATAGAAATGACGGTTTGTAATCCATTTGAATTATTGCCACTCCGCGCTGGTCTGAAGAACCGAGCCTAATCGCCTGTCCTGCTCTCAACCATTTCAGAGACGACCACGACGTCAACAACAACCACAACAACCACAACAACTACAACACCGACAACAACCACAACAACTACAACACCGACAACAACCACAACAACTACAACACCGACAACAACCACAACAACTACAACACCGACAACAACCACAACAACTACAACACCGACAACAACCACAACACCGACAACAACCACAACACCGACAACACCGACAACAACCACAACACCGACAACAACCACAACACCGACAACAGAATATGGCACATTGACAACAGTAACAACAACAACAACAGACACCAGCACAACAATAGACACCACAATAGTCACAACAACGCCAAACACTACTACAGTAGAGTTTAACACAGAAACTCTGAGCCACACAACAACAGACGCAACAGCAGGCACAACAACAGACACAACAGCAGGCACAACAACAGACGCAACAACAGGCACAACCACCATCACGCAGACGACCACGTTCGTGCCGCTGACAACTTCCGAGTCTGCAACCGGTGCTACTACCAGTACTACAGCTAGCATAAGCTCGACAGCGACTTCCATTCCTTTGACCTCTTCCGCAGATACCACCACAGTCAGCACGGTGCCGCCGACCACCACTCCGTACATCCCGAAGCGAGCGTTCCCGCCAGTCAGGGAGAATCGCTACCGTGAGTGCTGAACCTGATTCTGTGGCCTTTACAACTTCTATTTCAAACTAGCTATCAAATGGTCGACGAAATTGAGAATTTGCTCTTTATGAATCTGAAATTGGTATTAACTAATTAATAACCCAGCGTCAGTGACTAAATATAAGTTACTATGCAAGCAGGGGTTGTAGCTTAATGGTTAGAGCGTCGGAATCACGACTGAAAGGTCGTGGCTTCGATTCTCGACCTGGTCGGAACAGGACAAGACACTTAACTCTGCATTGCAGGTTGCACATCTGCCATTAGGGCAGGTGTCTCCAGGTGTAAACTGGTTACGGGTCTCCGATATGACGAATTTGAAATCACAGCCCATTCCCATGCACAAACGCATTTCAGGCATCAATTACTGGGCAACTTGCAACCACTACTGGCAGTTCAACAGCGACAAGAAGTTTTACGACAACGGCGCCTCAAATACCTTCGTTCGCGAGCAGGTTAAAAAGAGGCGGAAGTCCTTCAATGACAAATGCAATAACTCAATGACTGGCACGGCCTCAGGACTTGACACCAGCTGCTGCGTTGACTGCCCGGACGAAGACCTGACCGTGAACGTGCCCGGCTTCACCGAAGCTGACAACATCACTAACGCCCTCAACGGCGAGCTGTCATTCAAAGTGAGCCTGGAAACCGGCCTGGACGCCTCCGACAGCAAGGCGGTGAAGTGCGTCGGAACCAGCGACACCTGCATCACTCTGGGCAAGCTCGTCAATGACGCGCCGTACGGCCGCGCCTGCCTGCAGGAGCCGGAGAAATGCGACTATGGCCTGAGCGCCTCCGTTTGGGTGAACTTCACCTACGATACAGTGCTGAAGGAGGTCCTGCTGTCCACGCGTGAGCTCATAACTGGCCTTACTTCATGACTGGAACGGAGTATGTACATGCCTGACAATGAGAATGGCATGAGTGTGTACATGCCTGACAATGAGAATGGCATGAGTGTGTACATGTCTGACAATGAGAATGGCATGAGTGTGTACATGTCTGACAATGGGAATGGCATGAGTGTGTACATGTCTGACAATGAGAATGGCATGAGTGTGTACATGTCTGACAATGGGAATGGCATGAGTGTGTACATGTCTGACAATGAGAAAGGTCCTGGAGCTCTGATCACAGTTCTAAGCATTATTCGCGCCCCACCGCAGTGTCTGACAGCGGCCAGGGCTTCCAGTTCTATGTCGAGCTCGGCAAGCTGACAGTCCTGGTGGTCGGCGCCAAGGGCCGCTGGATCGCCAGTGTCGACAATTTCGACATGAAAGTCTTTAAATGGCGCCTCCTCGGCTTCACCTGGGAGAGATCCACCGGCATCATTCAGGTGAGATTCTGTGCCTGCATTGTGCAAAATTCTGTGATTTTCGAACGCAAAAATCTAGCGACATCATCTGCCCTCAATCATTTCAGATCTACATCGACAGCGATGTCAGAACATTCTACTATTCAGCGACCTACTCAGAGCCCAACGCGCAGGGCCCCGCGGCCACGGACATTGTGATGGGCTGCGAGCTGACCCGACCGGCAGCAAGAGCTTCTTGAAGGCCATCGTCATCCACCCGGCCATCTGGCTGTGGCCAATCCAGCAGGAGAATCTCATCCTGCTGACCGGAGCTCTCGGTGAGCTGATGTAGAGACTAGATCCGCAGAGACTAGATCCACAGAGACTAGATCCGCAGAGACTAGATCCGTAGATACTAGATCCGCAGAGACTAGATCCATAGAGACTAGATCCGCAGAGACTAGATCCGCAGAGATTAGATCCACAGAGACTAGATCCGCAGAAACTAGATCCGCAGAGACTAGATCCGCAGACACTAGATCCGCAGAAACTAGATCCGCAGAGACTAGATCCGCAGAGACTAGATCCATAGAGACTAGATCCGCAGAGACTAGATCCGTAGATACTAGATCCGCAGAGACTAGATCCATAGAGACTAGATCCGCAGAGACTAGATCCGCATAGATTAGATCCACAGAGACTAGATCCGCAGAAACTAGATCCGCAGAGACTAGATCCGCAGAAACTAGATCCGCAGAAACTAGATCCGCAGAGACTAGATCCGCAGAGACTAGATCCATAGAGACTAGATCCGCAGAGACTAGATCCGCAGAGATTAGATCCACAGAGACTAGATCCGCAGACACTAGATTCGCAGAGACTAGATCCGCAGAGACTAGATCCGCAGAGACTAGATCCGTAGAGACTAGATCTACAGAGACTAGATCCGGAGAGAGACTAGATCCGCAGAGACTAGATCCGCAGAGACTAGATCCGTAGAGACTAGATCCGCAGAGACTAGATCCGCAGAAACTAGATCCGTAGAGACTAGATCTACAGAGACTAGATCCGGAGAGAGACTAGATCCGCAGAGACTAGATCCGCAGAGATCAGATCCGTAGAGACTAGATCCGCAGAGACTAGATCCGCAGAGACCAGATCCGTAGAGACTAGATCCGCAGAGACTAGATCCGCAGAGACTAGATCCGCAGAGACTAGATCCGCAAGGATAATACGCATCGCCACCCCCGCCGCCTCCGCCACCAGTGTACAAGCTGATCAAGTACCAGGCCCCGGCCACGACCGCCGTGCCGACCACCGCGCCGACGCCGGCCTTCCCCTACTCCAGCATCCTCAAGGAGGCCCGGCTGGACGCCGGCGACCCGAACCCGTTCTACGCCATGGCCGACTACTACCTGAGAGGCTACGATCTCCAAGGCAACGTGTCCGCAGCAGTCAACAACATCACCGTGACGGAGGAGAACAGCCGCAACAGCACGGGACTCGCGCACTTCAAATTCACCAGCACGCCGGCCATGTTCACAATCAGCGGCTTCGACACCGTGTGCCTCGGCAACAACGCCAGCTGCACGAATGGCGGCATCTCGATGTCCATGTGGATCGGGCCGTTCCAGCAGCTGCCGACCATCATCATGGAGGTGATTCGATTCAACGTCATCTCCGTGACGGTGTGCAACAGCAGCAGCGGCGACGTGACCCTGCGCGTTCAGGCGGGCGCTCGGCAGATCACCGCGCGCATCAAGTTCAAGCAGTGGACAAACATCGGCATCGTGTACGACACGCGCGGCTCTATCCCGGTGCTGACTGGCTACGTGAACGGCATCAACGTCGGCAGCACGACAGAGTTCACCGGCAGCCCGCTTGATACTCACCTGGGAAAGGTGACTCTGGGCTCGAGCACCGCTCCGATCGGCGTCCTGTTCAACGACCTGGCCGTCTGGTACCACCCGCTAGAAGACTTTGAGGCGCACAGGTTCCTTGGCTACACCCGTGACCAGCTCAGGCACATCCGGGAGTCCACCTTCTACTGGACCACCGACGAATTCGTGCTGGCGGACGGCATCGCCTTGAACGGGCCGTCGAACTACCGCCTGAAGTCGCAGTACCGCCTGAACTCGGCCGGCATCATCGGCAGCGCCATCAAGTTCGAGCCGGACCGCTACAACAAGTCAATGGCCACCAGGCTGGACGGAAACTGGCACGGCCAGATCTTCCTGGGCAACGAGTTCGCCAAGACCCCCACGGAGAAGAGCATCATGTGGTACGGAGAATGCATCACGGATCCCTACCAGCGCCAGTGCCAGATCAGCGGCCTGTCCATGCACATGTGGATCAACATCAAGTCGATTGACCCAATCAAAAAGCAGTTCTTCTTCTCGTCCGGAGATCTCGGCGATGCCCGGTCGTCCACGCTGGATTCGCGGGGATCAGCCTGTTCACCACCGGGAACCTGCTCGGAGTTTCTCTCTCCACCGACAGAAACGACTGGGCCATCGTGATTGACAGCAACAGGTACGACCTCAACGAGTGGTTCAACATCGGTTTCACCTGGCGCGAGCAGGAGGGCATGCGGCTCTTCCTCAACGGAACCGACTACGGAATCAAGAACCTGCACCCCGACGTGAGCTACAAGGCGTACGACAAGCACACCCGGGCGGTGATCGGCAGGTTTGACGACGATCAGAACAGCACCTGGAAGTCCAACTCGGAGTGGGTGATGGGAAATTTCGCCTTCAGCGACGTTGTGTTCTACGACAAGTGGATGAGTCCGGAGGAGTTCGCCCGGTCGGTGGGCAGCATCAATAACAGGTACTACGCTTCCGCCGACCTGTTGGTCTACGGCGAAGACGTCATCGACACGGACTTCCCGCTGATGAAGCAGGCGTGGCTGTACGGAGTTCCCATCGGGCCGAACGGCTTCGTCAGCAGCTACTCGGGCTACGCCATGATCAACACCAACGGCGAGGTCGGAGTGAAGGCCTACAAGGCTAACGAGTGTCCGCGAAGCCTCAGCGACTGCAAATTCCAGGTGCTGCTCAGCACTTGGATCCAAGTGCGCAGCAAGGCCAACGACACGTCCTTCACTGTGCTGTCACTGGGCAGCGAGAGCGACAGTAAGGAGGGCTTCGGCCTGAGCATCGCCAGCGACAATACTCTACGCGCCTGGGTCAAGCGGTCCGGCCAGAGCTACAAAATGGTCACGAAGTCGGGCGTAAAGGTGCGCTTGAACCGCTGGCTGAACCTGGGCCTGCTGCTGAAAAGAACACCTTCTACCCGACCATCTTTCTGAATGGCACAAACGTGAGCATGAGCTTGGAGTACACCAGCGTGAACCCAGCAGTGTCTGACAACACCGCTCCCGGAACCCTGAAGCTGGGCGCGAATAACGCTGAAGCGACCTCGTCGGGCTCCTTCCTGGCTTACATAGTGAGCGGCTGGTACGGCGCCACGGTGCTGAAGAACCACATGAACCAGATGCTGGGCATCCAATCCAGCAGTACGAGCTCCATTGGCATGTCCGATGAATTCTGGACCGTCTCCGGCCTGTGGAACTCGCTGCAGCCGCGACCATTGCAGGGGTCAACGTGCAGTTGGACAATGACAAGTAGACATGGAGAGCGGCGCGATGTGCACCACCGGCTCGGGCGGCTCCTACATCTCTTTGGGTGACCTGCAAGACTCCTGCCTGCAGAACACTGCTCCCTGCCAAAGGCTACATTCTGACCATT